>JAXGGA010001861.1:0-137753 GCA_038373865.1 Uloborus plumipes
CATGAAATTAAATAGAGTGGTGCGCTTAATACGTTTTGCTGTTTAAACTGCAGATTCTGAACATGATAAAAGAGAAATTTTGAAATTCCAGGGTGCAATTCGAGAGGACAAATGCTTTAACTAATTATAGCGTCGCTTCAATAAATTAAAGAACTGAAGAGTCATTCAGAAAGAAACAACAAATTTGATAGAATCCACTGCGAGAAAAGATAGACAAACCTCCGTTTGGGTTCCAGCTATCATGAACATCTGTGCAGCAAATACTAATAAATATGAATAAAATTAAAAAAATTAGGACAGCGAATTTCAATCCGTAAACAAACACCAGCCGGCACTCCGCTGCCGAGCATTTTTTCGTGCAAATTTCTTCGCTGCCGATCAAAACAAGTTTTTCTGGTCACGTGATTTTTGTACGGCATCTGAGTCAGAAATGCTCCGGAACCGACCAGCCGGCAGCGAAGTCTCGGCCTTATGGTTCATCGACCGCATTGCCAGATTAAAAATACCGAAATTAATAATAAAACTTCGCTTGAAAGTTCTGAAGAGAGCACAATTATAAATAGAGTACTTTTTACAGGTGCGATTTAGCCATGAATGTCTCTAAGGGCCGAATTCAAGTGAAACACCATTGCAGTCGCTTCGAGGCGATCGCATATTGCAACCGCTACTGTAAGTCGAATTCAAGTGAATTCGTTTCACTTGAATCCAAATTTTGGAATTTGCGATTGCATTGGTGAGTTGCGATCGTCCGTGTTTCACTTGAATTCCTGCCTAATTAAGCTGTCAACTATCTTAAATCAGCATTTTTTTTTAGACGTAGTCGTGGCCTTCGACACTTATTGCAATCAACAAGTTGGCAACAGAAGTTTTCACATAGTTTTTTGTTTTTGGATTTTGTAAACATTGGAATTCTTTACTTCCTTTTATTTTTTAGAGCTATCAAGTTATAAGGTAAAAGTGAAAGGTTTTTGTATTTGAATGCATTTTTTTTGCAGGAAATATTAAACACTAAAGTGTCTCTAAAACCAAAGAGTTTGTCATTGTTGTAATTCCTTGGCGTGGTAATACAATGCTCTAAACAGTCACGACAGCTTTCGCGGAAACAGAAACTCCTTCCTATGTTATTCTCATAATGAGAGGTGAAGTAAAGTAATGCTGAATTTTGAAAAGGAATCGAAATAATACTTTTATTCGTGTCATATTATCCTGTCGTTGTAGTTAATAGTGTTTAATAAATATTTAAAGAGTCAAATTTTATCAGAATGTGTCAGTTTTTTTTTTTCTTCCCGGGAGTTAAGTTTAAAAGGGCTCATCGAATTGGGGAAAACATCCAGATTTTTAAATGTTGTTTCAGAAAAAAAATGAGGAGTTTCTGTCTTGTTTGATAAAGCATTGTCGATCAATGAACTAACACTCTCAGAAGCAATCTAAAAGTGCTGTTCCTGTGGTTTGCTAGATTTAAGCCCTGTACTGACAGTAAATATTAAAATAATTGTAATTAAAATCAATCGGGCTCGGAATATATCCAGATTTTTTATCTTTGCTTGGAAAAACTTTGAATTTCACTTTTTTCGTCTGTAAGTCTTTGAATTCTCTTAATTACTGTTTTTAAATCTGTGTTTCTGCTCTTTCCTCATGAATAAAAGTGATTGTGTGTGTTTTTTGCAATAACATGTAAAAGCTCGAATTTAGAAAAATAAAGTAAAATAATAAGAACAATCTCCTCCAACCTCCCCTTTGAATTAGTGAAAGATATTAGGAATTACATTTTGCAATTTTACAAAACTGCTGATGCTTGTTTCAAAACTAACTTAGAGCTAGAGAATTGTTAAAATGATCCGTAATTTTTTCTTACCAAAAAGATTTTCTTAGATCTCAAGAAAAGATCTGATGTGTGAATAAGTCACACTGCTTTTGTAGTCTTACTTGCAGAGATGTACTGAGCAGCACTTTGGCTGAGTATCAAGGGCACAGCCTTTTACTACTCGGCCAGGTACTGTGCTACTGAGTACGAGGTATGACTTTTTGCTCGGCAATTAAAAATACAATAATTTTTATAAGTAAAATATTTTCTTAGCATTTTTACTAAGTTTTTCTTTACCAAGAGCAGTCACAACCTTTGTCTTACTATTATAAAATTAACTTAATTTCATTTATGTATTGTTATCATTATTACTATAGCAAAACTTTTAATCTGCAAAACCACAGTCTAAAAAATTCGCAGTCTAAGTTTTTAAATGACCCCAAATAAACTGAAATATGATTTAAAGGTGTTTTGTTATCAGTCTGTTAATATTCATCTTTCTGATCACTTGGACTGTTCTTGGCTAAGAGTAAGGAATATAAGTGTGATGTAGAAAAAATGTGATATAGAAAAGGTACTTATACATATGCACATTCATGCTTTTGATGCAGCAAAAATAAGTTTGGCCATAGCTAACTTTTACTCTGTATTGATTTCAGGAGTGGAGTTTTATTTATTTTTTATTTTTATTTATTGACTAGCTTAATACCCGGCGTTGCCCGGGTGCTTATTAATACAACATAGCATTCAGGGAAAATAAGTTTGAAAGAGTTCTATTCATATGGGTATAAAATAATTTGCATCAATCAGTCTCTTAGGTACAAACTTTGAAAAAAACTAAAATATTACAGAAAGTTAAACGTTTACAGAAAAATAGTCTTATCAAAAGGTGAAAATTAAAGAGAAATGTTGTCTGTGCTTTGCCGCGTCCACTGGCATGAAATATATGCACATGGAAGTGAAAAAATTGCATCAAATTCACCCGCCAAATTCAAAATATTAACTTTTCTCTATTAACTGTTCCCACCTACAAAGTAAAAATTATTATAACTCAATCTAATAAATCTGTCTGAAATAAATCTGTTTCTCGTTCTGAAGGCTTATCTCCATTACAGACGCAACTGTTGTCGCATTGCAAATTTGAAATTCAAATCCGTGGTTCTTTTTATAAAGTCCACATGAATTATGATTGTTTTTTACTTATTTCAATGCTAAAAGGAAATAGGTGAGCCTTAAATTGAAAATTCATTACTTTAATCGTAATCATTGTTGGAAAATACTAATATTTAAAAATCTTAAATTTCATCAATTTGAATACTAAAAGGCCTATCTCGATTACAATATAAATAGGCTAGATTCCTATAAAAGGGTCATTTTTTGACAAAAAATTTAAATTTGAGCTTTTTAGATTTTTTAAAATTTCAAGACCCCGCCTATGAGAATTCTAGGGCATCAAGGAACCTCTGTGTCAAGTTTGATGAAAATCTGACGCAAACTGTGGATTTGTATAGAGAACAAGTATATATATATACATACACTCATTTTTATAGATATAGATTAATTTTTATATCTATGCATAGAATGCAGTTGTATTTCATGAAGAAGCAATTTTAAATTCCTTCAGAATTCCGTTTTCTTGGACAATAATCAATTTTTGTAACTACTCGGTGTTGGGCGAAAACCGAAAATTTACCAAGTACAAGGTTGCATTCGTTTTAAACAGAGTAATTTGAATAGCATTTGTAGTCATGATTTTATTTTAATTGGTATACTTCTATGATATTTTTTAAATAATATTTTATATTATTTATATTTTTTTTATTGTAGTATTGTGGTTTAACTAATTACTATCAGGATGGATCCTGCCTTGTTGAGAGAGCGTGAAGCTTTCAAAAAACGTGCTCTGTCCAATCCTGTTGTCGAAAAAAAGAAGGAAGCTGCCGAACCACCAAAAAAGAAGCAAAAATCTTCATCTACACCCAAGCAAACAAAAGGTTGCAGGTTTTAAATAATTTTATTATGTTTTATTCTTCTCTTCAGTGCAGTTTTTGCATGAAAAATTGGGAAAATTATTGGTTGAGAATTCACCAACTCTCAAACTTTTCTCAATCTTTGCATTACTTTAAGGCTGTAGTCATTTCAAACTTTTTTTTTTTTTTTTTTTTTGTGCATGCTAAAGAAGCATTGTATTCTATTTTTATTCATTTTGTACACTCCATTTACTTTATGCTGTTGTAATTTCAGATATCAGATGCTAACAGAAGCATCCCCTTTCTTTGAAAATAAAAGTGCCAATCATATCTATAATCGTAAGAAAGTGTTGAAAAAAAATGTACTTTAACTTAAAAAGTATTACTTCTAACCTAGATACATTACATATTTTTTTCTTGCTTACAAGTTTATGTTATGTTCAAACTAATTATACCTTGTGCTACGAGTTACCGCACCTAAGCCAGGGCTGAGGCAGAACTGAAGCAAATGCACCCACAGCTCGATCATAGCATCCTAAGACTGCAGTTTCGCCCTTATTATGGGCTCCTCAGTTAGGAATAGCCAATGATCGAGCCGGAGGCAAAAATTCTCTTAATGTAGCTAAGATAGCCAACAAACTGATAGATAAAGTGAAATGAAGCAGTTAAATAACTGCAGTCTTAGGATGCTATGATCGAGCTGTGGGTGCATTTGCTTCAGTTCTGCCTCAGCCCTGGCTTATGGGCCGTAACTCATTGCACATTACCCAGCTTTTGCCTTCAAATTTCAAGTTGAGCCGCACCATAGTTTGCGGACGCTCGCCTGTAAGATAAATTCACTTTATCTACCAGTTTGTTGGCTATCTTAGCTACATAAGAGGATTTTTGCCTCCGGCTCGATCATTGGCTATTCCTGACTGAGGAGTAGGGATGGACCGGATATCCGGTAACTATCCGGTATCCGGCCTATCCGGCTGATATTTTAAGTATCCGGTACTTCCGGATATCCGATCCGGCTGACCACCCCGGATACGGATATCCGGAAGATATTTGCAGGATACCCGGCTAAGTATCCGGTGTTGATGTGGGCAATATCCGGAATTGATGTGAGGGTTATCCGGCATGATGTGAGGACCTAATTAAATATTTTCTTTTTTACAAAAATCTTAGTTAAAAATTTCATTGTTTGATAAACCTTTTAGATGATGTAATTACTTTTCATCTTTCCTTTTTACCAATTTTTGCTTCTAAAACAAAAATTGTGTTATTCCTCCGACTGTGTACTGGACATGGAAGCATTCTGCAAATTTGATTTTTCACAATTGCCAGATAAAATATGATTGTCTTCAGCTTTTCAAAAATATTTTAGTTAAAATATTTAGAAAGAAAAGGCTACAAACCTTTAAGGATTAATGTGCGACAAAAGGTTGAAAAAAACTTACGAACATATCGTTAGTTCATAAAAATTAATCGCAGTAGCTTTTAATATAAATTCTCAAATTATTTTATTTATTGAATTCTTTTATTTTTAGTTTTTGTGCTTCTAACAAAAATTGCGATCTATTAACACCCAATGATGTTGTAATTAGATATTTTTTACTTTGCCACTATTATTGCTTTATTATAATTGAAAATAACATACACTAAATAACCTAACATTGACGAAAGTTTTCTTTTAGATAATGAAAACATCTGTCCCCATGAATGGTCGCAACTTAAAACCGTGCTTTTTTTTTTTTTTTTGAAAGAGTTTAAATGTGTGTAAAGAAATTTTGAATTTTGCACTTAGTTTCGTTCTTTCTTTTTGTAATACCTTCCTTTCAGAAAAGATATTTCTCTGCTATTAGAATCTTTTTACGTCTGTCACGCCACTCCGTAACTCCTCGAGAACATGTTGAGCATGACCCTCAATAACATTCAATCGAGTTTCGATAACTCAAAGCTTTATAAACTCAAATATACCTTCATTTCAAAGTTTTCATTTGGTCCCAAATTCTTGAAAAGACGGTAGGAACTGCTTGTAACTCGAAAAATCAATAACTCTAAGTTTTTAGCCGGTCCCTTGGGACTATGAGCTATTGAGACTTGACTGTATTTAAGACGTTAATTTGCATCTTTAGAAAGTGTATTTTGTCTTTTAGAATTTAAGTAAAACTTTAAGTTAATTATTTAGATTTTAGTTTATTAATTTATTTTTTAAAGTGAACATATTTAGAATAATTTTAAATAATAATGATAATATATCGGTCATTTCAGCGAAAATGGTACAAATCAGTCCCGATACTTCAGAATTTTGGGAATTAATTTTAATGTTTACCACCAATTAATTATATTTTTTTTATTTGTTCTCCATCTAATTGTGTGTAACCAAGTATTACTTATTTAGGCATAAGCCATTTATAAAGGACCCCCCCCCCCCCAAAAAAAAAAAAAAATCTTTGGCAAAAGAAGGAAAAAATGATCTGCCCCAGCTTCAAATTGCTAGGACTTAAAATGCAATTTAAGATTAAGCTGAAATGCAACAACAAAATCATTTGCAATGCACAGCACAAAAAATGCTTCTGACACCCTTTCTGCTGATTTTTATGTATGTAAGCAAAAAAATCTTGGAAAAACACCTATTTATCTTTGTTACTAGATTTTTTTTATGTTTCAAACTGTCCACACTGTTACAAGCCTTTCAGAAATAAAATAAGCAATCGCATTCAATGTGATATTTTTTTTAATAAGTACAAGTAATTTATCTGCTTTGATTACTTTGATACATTGAATTATATAATCAGTAACTAAGATAAGCCTAAAATTCTTTGCTGATGATAGTTAATTTGTACTGTGGGATGTCCACTCTGTTACAGTCGCATTAATAGTGCAAAAAATATTTTTTCTTGAAATTGCAGACAGAATTAGTTTTAGGATGCTTAGTCTATTTTATACTTGTTCTGTAATTAACTTTTCTTTACGATTAGAAATATATTTTTCAAACCTCATTTGTCTCCTCTGTTACACAAAGTGGTCGAACTATTCAAAACCCTTAATGAATGACTTATACAGGGTGTCCACTCCAATCGTGGACCAATAGCTAATTTCTAAACCGTTAGAGATAAGCATATAGTTTATTTAGGAAAAAATCTCCAAATTACGAAAGGAATTTTGGGTCTATTTAATGTTTTTCAAAAAATCAAATTTTGAAAGAGTTACGAAATTTAAATTTTTATACAGCCCCCCAGTCCTATCAATCATGTTTAGTAAAACATTCTTGACACTGTAATGTTTAAAACTAAAAAAAAATCACTCTTCTACCACAAAAATTGACTGAGTTATGACGTTTTGAAAAATCAAGAGTTTGCATTATTTCATGACGTCATCGAGCGATCGCTTAAGGGACCGTATGCGAAATCCTTCAAAATCTTGATTTTTCAAAACGTCATAACTCGGTCAATTTTTGTGGTAGAAGAGTGGTTTTTTTTTATTTTTGAACGTTACAGTGTCAAGAATGTTTTACTAAATATGATTGATAGGACTGGGGGGCTGTATAAAAATTTAAATTTCGTAACTCTTTCAAAATTTGATTTTTTGAAAAACATTGAATAGACCCAAAATTCCTTTCGTAATTTGGAGATTTTTTCCTAAATAAACTATATGCTTATCTCTAACGGTTTAGAAATTAGCTATTGGTCCACGATTGGAGTGGACACCCTGTATGTATAATACAAGCCATTTACACTTTATTATGCACAAATAAACAGAGAATAATTTTTAAAACAATGATTAGTTGGCGAAAATTACTTCATTTGATAAACTTAACTCGACAATTTCAGACATGATTTGTACCATTTTGGCTGGAATAACCCATAAATATAACATTTGCATCTCGAAATGTATCTTTATTTTTTCAAAATGAAGTTGAATTTCGAGGTGATCGTTTAAGAATTAGTTTATTAATTTGTTTTTAAAAAAGTGAATATGTTTAGCATGACCCTTAACGTATTTAAAATGATAATTTGCCACTTTTAAGAATGTGTATCTTAATTTTTTGGAACTAAAGTAAAATTTCAAGTTGATTTTTTAAGTAAAGTTTACTCATTTGTTTTTTAAAAAGTGAACAACTTTAGCATACCTCTTAAAAATATATTTAAACTGCTGATTTGAATCTTCAGAAAACATGTTCCTTTGTTTTTTGGAGTTATATAAAATTTTTAACTGATTATTTGAGTATAACTTTATTATTATTATTATTATTTAACACACTGGTCACTGGTCCTGTTTTAATATTTTCTTCTTTAACTTGTATGTTAGAAAAATTACATGCATATTATTCTTTAAAAAAAAGAATTTCAAAGCAAAATTTTGCTTTATACTATTGCAAAATTAGAAATAAGAAAATGTGTTACTTTGTAATGAAGTTTAAATTCATAAAATTCTAATAAACAATGTATCAATTTGAAAAAAAAAAGTTTATCTGAGCTTAGTTTTTTTCCCTTTTTTCTTTCTTTCTTTTTTTTTAAATATTGGTGAAATATTTAATAACTGTATCATTTACGTAGAAACCAATTGAAATGATATTGAAACAGAAAAGCTTTAAAATTTAAACTAAGAATAATTAAAAGTTTAAACTTTGAGTATATACAGAAATATTTAATTCAATCTTTTAAAGTTTCGTCTATTTTGATAAAAATACATAATTTAGAAAGAAATCACAATATGCTAGTGTTTCATTTCATATGTAGCGCTACTCCTGTACAAATAAAATAGAGGCTTTAAAAATTAATTTAAATGTATTTAACATGTTCTTAAAGAAGTTATGCGAGAAACAACTTTGATTTATTGTTTTGAAGCTGAATTACATAAAAATAAGCGAACATGCAATGTAATTGTAATGCCGGATATCCGCAGGATATCCGGCCGGATATCCGGTATCCGGTGTGTGATGAGCCACCAGATATCCGATATCCGGTATCCGGCAAAATCACTATCCGGTCCATCCCTACTGAGGAGCCCATAATAAGGGCGAAACTGCAGTCTTAGGATGCTATGATCGAGCTGTGGGTGCATTTGCTTTAATTATACCTTCTTAAGTATTCTCATTCACTATACTTTTGTGCTAAGCACAAAAGTCGTATCTGCACTTTTTAACAAAATTGAGTTGTAGCCACAGGTGGTTCTTTGTGACGTATTTTACCTAAATACAATATCATATGGTTGTTTGACAATGGGATATATATATTTTTTAAATTTTGAAAAAGTATCTTCTGAATCAAATATATGGTGGCGCAAAACTTCATAGAGTGTTATCTCTGTTTGAGCTGGACTGCAGATACCACTTTTGAGCCAATATTTAGAAAAGTGCCAATTTGAAGTTGGAGTTTTCTGAAAAAAAAATTTTTTTGCAGAAAAAAACTAATATTGGATTTTAAGTCTAAATTGGGTCTAAATGCAAGAAAATAAAAGGGGGGAGGTCAAGGAAGTTATTTACCCCCTCCTTAGATTACTCACTTTTAAGCCGTTACAGATCTGATGAATGTTACAGATCTGATGTTAATATGAGCTTCATATTTGAGTTTATGCTTTCAGTCTTCGTTGGTATCTCTAAATATGATATCATTTCCATGCATTTTTAACATAGAATTAAGATAATTATATTAAAATATATATATTAGGCTAAAAAATCAAATTTCATTATAAAAAAGCATTTCTTGGAAATAAAAATGAGCGATAAGGTTTTTAGATAAAATAAATTATGAGATTACCAAATCCAAGCTCATAAAACATTTGTTTTGTTTTGAAACAACACACAACTTCAATTTTTGCAACACACAAGTCTGCTGCTTGCGTTTCTTTAATTAGTTACAGGAAATTTAATTTCTTGATCAGAAATTCAAATTTAGCATGCTAGTTATTATCTAGTTATTTAGCGAAGTTATGAGAAATTGAAGCACCAAAAAATAAATAAGTAAAATAATAATAATTAATTAACTTAATTTCTGCAGTGTCAATTTTTCTTATTTTACTAACTTCTATTGTTAGGTCATACAAACCACAAATGAAGCAATTGTACTAAAACTCATTGCTTTTCATTTTTTAAGAGCAAAAATATTCAATATATATGGCTAAAACCTATTATTTTTGCTTTTTATAATTCTGAAACGTGTGAGTTAGTTCTGTAACATATTCGCTGTTTTTCAATGTTACCGCTCTGACTGTTACCGATCTGACAAACTGACAAAGTTTTTTTTTTATTTCCGAGTCGATCGCACTAAACCAAAATCAAACACGTGGTTTTTTCACTTGTAATAAAGGACTATACTTATATATAAAATAATTTTTAAAATAATAAAAACTGCGCATTTTAGAGCGTGTTACCGATCTGATGACTCAAATGACACACATTTTATAAAATCACTTTAAAAAATCTTACCTACAATTTTAGATGCAGAAATGCAAATTTTTAATTACGATTCAATAAAACATCCCGCCAGGTACTCAGTATCACGTGGAAAAGGTGCAGGAAATGATTTTGGGAGCCTAAACATAGATCGGAAGTCATTGTTACCACTCTGACGGCGGAACTTGGGACACGCTTATTTCGCATTGGCTAGAAAATCAGAAATCGATTAAAACAAAAATGAAGTAAAATATTAACAAAGGGGTAAAAATAGAATCGTTTTTTGTGCAAGTGCGTTTTTTTGGGAAGTTAGAAAGTGCGCATGACCTGTTTGCATGCTAAGCTTTGCTACTTGGGACACGTTACCGATCTGATTTTTGATGTATAAAAACAATATTTTCTGAAGAAAAAAAAAATTTTTTTCTGATGTTATTAGATGAAATGAAAGCGGAACCTTATCTTCTTTCTGGGGAAAATTATTTTTTTAACTAGTTATTGAAATACTAGTGAAAGTTCCCTTGGGACTCAAATTGGCACTTTTCTAAATATTAGCTCTTTTGCGCGTAGCACGACAGTATAGAGCTAGCCGTGGTCCTTGTCCCGGGTGGCAGCTTTTATGAGGGTGGAAAAATCACCAACTTATTTCAGTGTTTTTAACTCGTTACAAAAGCTTGAAAAAAAAAATGGGTAAGGGCTGCAGTTTCAAACTTTTGTCCCGATCATAAAAAGTCATTGATCTGGCACTGTTAGCATATAAAATAGCTGTCTATTTTAACTCACAATTCCTTTTTGCATGTTTTTGCTTGTTACTTAGGACTGTGACTTACTAATTATTTTTTTCTCTTAAGACTTCAACTACAAGACGTATGGTGGAAGCTCACAGTATAACTTCGGTATTTTGGCCAAAATAGTCAAGCATATGAAAGTAAGCCCTCTGTTTTTTTAAAAAAGTAATTATGATTTTATTTCATTTAGGGATGCACCGAGTACTTGGTAAATATTCGGTACTCGGCCTACTCGGCCAATTTGCAGAGTACTTGATTCTCCGCCAAATTTCGATTGGGTACTCGGCCGATACCGAGTAGTTGTAGAAAATTGAATAGTTCAAGACACATTTTTCAATAATTAAAAATATGCAAATATATATATATAATGCAATCATTTACTATTAATATATTTATAAAATATAACTGAATTCTACATATAAGTTTTTAAAAAGTTATAATACCGAATCAGTATAAAAATTAACTAAGAATGTGCAAATGTAATTAACTTTTTCATATCGTATATTGGTGTAGGGGAACTTACCTTTGGTCAGGAACAGTCTAAGTGATCCTAAATAGAGTAAATCTTTATTTTAATATCTCCAAAAGCTTTTAAAAATTATTCAAGTTTAGAGAATTAGAACTAATCAATAATAGATTAATATAATTCCGACTTAATTGATACTTTATATTCATTCATTTAATGTAGTTTCATTTCAAAAATAACTTTTTTCTAAAATTTTTGACAAATAAATAAAATATTTTAAACAATGCATAAGTTAAATTCAGTGAGATTTTTGTTCTAAGAACTATCATATAGAGGTCCATTCCAATGATCAGTTCAGATGTCAGGGTTCGAATTTACTGCTGGTCCATTGGTTCCAGACCAGTAAAACTCGCCTCGAATTACCATAAAAATAATAAACAATCCAAGGACCACCATTTTTTTTTAAGAAAAAAATGTGGTTAATGATTTAAGGTGGACCAGTGATGTTGTCTGTTAACCAGTATATATTCCTGTTCATTGGTCGAGAAGACCAGTAAAATTTTTTAATGATTTCTAATCCTGTACCGCTGTATGTCAATGATTTTTTAAAAAACAATTGGTACTCGGCTACTCGGCCAAAGTGCTACTCGGTGCATCCCTAATTTCTTAGTTAAACTGTTTTATGAGAAAATATTGAATCCAAATATCATGCTAAATTTGTTTTTTTTGAAACTACTTTATATCTGCTAGCTAGTTAGATTTTAGCTGTATGTTATACCAGTGTCAGTCATTTTATGCTGTAGTATGCTTTGCCACTTTTGTGGGAGTTTTTTTCCACTCTACAATTTGTTTTCAATTAATGAGAAAATTTCTGATTCTAATTTCAACTTGCGACAATGCAATTTTTTTAGCTATATTTTCTTAGTTTGAAGCTGTGCAATGCATGTTTTGATCAAATGTTTCTTTATCTAATTTGAATAATTAATTTTACTTACTTGAACTAGTTATAGTTTTATTTTTTACTAGTATCTCCCCCTTTGCTCACAACTGTCTCGACAAAGCAGATGGGGGTCATTTAATGTTATAATAGTGTCTAGGAATCTTATTTCTGCTCTTAAATAAAATTAATATTTTTATCAGTTCTATTTTAGATAAGCTGTTCATAACCTTTTGGATCCAGGCTGTTCATATAGAAATTTTTCTTTCGACCTGGTAGTACGACAGTTGAACTACAGATTTCTTTTCCATTGAAAAGATAAGGTATAAACTGTCGTACCAGACGTATGAAACCTTGAAAAGATTCCCGGCTCCAAAGGGTTCGAGTGAAAATTTCAACCCCATCCTCTAAACTAGACGAGACTTATGGTACAACATGTGTACCGCCCGGTTCCCATGGGTTAAACATCATTCTGTAATCTTTTTTTTTTTCTTATTTGCTTATTGTCGTCCTAAAATGAACTATACAGGACATAAATTGTGTTCTACAAATGGGTAGGAAAGCGCGCAATACTATATTTGGCGGAATGCCGAATATTCAATTAAAACTCTAACCAAATGTTTAACTGAATACGGAATGTTTGGTTTAATTTTTAAATTACTTAAATTATCAGGGACTGCACAAAGCATTTGCCACCTCGCCAAATGCGATAAAGTAGAAAATTTGGTGAAAAATTTTGGATTTGGCTAAAGTATTGGCGAATAGAAAATTGTCAGAAATTTTCACTTGCGAAAAAAATACATGCATTACGTAAAAAAAAACAAATAATTAAAATTCTTTGAATAAAACTCTCGAAGTTTGGCTAACACTTTTGAAATTTGGCTAATTTACTGGCTAACAACTTAAAATAATTAGCGCGGTCCCTGATTATTAATGTGTATTTAAAATAGAATTTTATGTTAATTAAAAAATATATCTGTCTGTTTTGTCATTCATGAAATATAAGAATATTTCCATTTTGCATCCTGAATTTATCTACATTTAGTCTGCATATCAGTTAAAATAAATGGAAAAATTAAATAAATCATTCCACAAGCAAATTATAGTAAGGGGCTGATCTTGATTAATATGGGAAATGACACAGATATCTAACTATTTTGAACTACGTATTTTATTTTAAAAAAAATAGCAGTTAACTATCTTTACAAATTTGTGAACATGTATTATGAGTTTTTTTTTTTTTTGAATTTTATTTTACTGTTTCATATTTAAAGTGTTTAGTAATAGTAAGGTTAATGATAGATGAGATCATAAGCGTAGCGTCGGGGGGCACAGGGGGGCATGCCCCCCCCCCCCAACTTGTTGGACACTTGTTCTTTAAAACCTGAAATTTTATGAAATCAGAAGGAAAATAATCGTCGGAATATCATTTGCAGTTATTTTCCTTTTTTTTATCTTTGAATTATTACCCACGTGTATGTGGGTGAAGAGGGGGGGGGGCACGGAGGAATTCCGGTTCTTCGTTGAAATTTACAGTGTTTTTTCCGAAATTGGGGGACGAAAATTATCAGAAAGATTATTTCCATTTATGAGCCAAAACTATTGTCTGAAAGATTTTTTCTTTTGCCTAAAACAGTCCTTAGGATTGCTAGTATTGTTTAATGTAAGGCCTCTGGGAATGTTTTGCCCCCTCCCCCGTCCAATTCCTGGGGGTCACATTTTATTGTGACCTCCTCCAAGTGTGTGGCATTACTAAAATAATAATTTAGAGAATTATAAAAGCATAAAATCATACTATTTTGTTTGCTTCTTTTCAAGGCATATTTTTTTAGTTCGATGTAACTACTAACTATGCAAAAAAATAATTTTAATTTGAAAATATTATTTTCATGAAATCTGGCTCACAGTAAGAGGGAGGAGGAAAGAAGGAGAGAGAGAGATGAAAAAAAGATGTATGATCCCTTTCTTTTATCTCACTGCCATGTAATGCAATGAAAAAAAATAATTTATTCAACTGTGAGATTTCTGTATAGAATTTAATTATCTGTCGTCACAAATAAAAAATTTAAATTTTTTATTTGTTCCTTTTAAGCATTTGTCATTCATAATCATACCAGAAAAAAATTAAGTGCTAAATGCATGAAAGTAACAAGAAAAGTCTTACAGTGCATAATGCAACAAAATACACCATTTATTCTTGTCCAAAAACTACTTTGCATTACGTAATTTGTGTAGAAGTATATAATCTGAATGCATAAGTCTTGTCTCAAATTGATTTATAAACTTCTTACTTAAATACTATGGCAAGTAAAAATATTTAGGCTTATATTTATAATTGTTTTTGGTACAGATTTTTTTTTTTTTTTCAGAACTCATTTTCGAGTCATTTCAAGTTGTATCATTGTAATATGACAATTTTCCTAGCTGATAATTTGCAAAGATGTTATACATATAATTATTTTAACTGATATATTGCTGTATTCTTTTTTTAAAAGCAAACAATTTAAATTTATATAATTGTTTACTATTATTTTGCTTTAATTGTGTTTTTATAATTTTAATGAGTGCGTTTTGAATGACAATTTTTTCCCTTGTGTCTCTTTTTTTTGAGTAAGTGATATATTTCTTCATTTCTTCCCATATTGGATATCGAGCTTGGTCACTAGGGTCAAAGGTAGTGTTCCTAACCGCTAGATCACATGGGATTGTTAGTATAAAAATAACTTTATGAAATGCCTCATTTCAGAAATTTTTCATGTATAGTATTTTTCTCTCCTCTTCCTCCCCTCTCATGCTTCAATTACTAATAGATTATCGTCAACGATTTGTCAAAACGCAAACCGATCTTATTTAGATCGAACGGTTAACTATTAAAGGGTGTTTGTTTGCCTCTTTTTTCTCATACTTTTGTCATCTCAATTACTTTATATAAGGCCTCAAAATGCTGAATTTTGTATCTATTTTTTAAAATTTCTCACGGGGGAGAATCCCCCAAACCCCTGTGATATTGAGAATATTCTACTCTATACTCCATTTAAAAAAGGGGTAATTGCATCATTCTTCTGATACCCATCCCACTACTAGGTCAATTCAAAAAAAAAAAAAGAAAAAGACAGCGAGGGCATCAAAAAGAGAGAAAAGGCATATTGGGGGGGGGGGGGGGGGCTCCGCGAAAAAGACACACTAAGTAATCAAATGGTCGGTTTTGCTACCCCAATTTTCTTAAAAACAAAGGGGCTTGATGGGGGGACGTAACGGTGCTACGGGCCTAGTTGAATCTAAATTTGCCCTGGTTACTGAGGGTGGAAAAAATGGATTAATGGTGTGTGCAATTCATTGGAAAAGTAAGAACGAATTTTCCTCCAACGAATAATCTAGGGGGGGGGGGGGGGGGCGAAATCTTTTTGGAGCAAAGGCTCCGCCTACACTCCAAAAATTCTGGACCTGTGCCCCCCCCAAAACTTTTGGCCACGCTACGCCTATGGATGAGATTTTAAAAAATTTCTCATTCTCTTACAGTAAAATTTTTTTGAATGTGACAGTAAAAGTTAAAAGTAACAATTTAAATCCATTTTATAACTCTTATCATACTACAACATCCATTCCCTATGTAAAAATATACATGTTTGTTTACCTAGTTGTTGTGTATTTAAATTTATTTACTAGTCATTTATTAAATATTAACGTATTTGGCCAAAAAAAAATTTTTTTTTAATTTCATTTATTTATTTATTTTTAGAAACTTTGGTTTCAGATTTTACCAACATATTAAACAAAAAGCAATTTCTGCACATTATCCACTCATTGAGTTTCTTTTTTCTGAATTGCTTTGGATGATGTGTGTTAACCTTTAGGAACCGGGCGGTACACATGTTGTACCATATGTCTTTTTTCTTTAGAGGACGGGGTTGAAATTTTCACTCGAACCCTTTGGAGCCGGGGATTTTTTCAAGGTTTCCTACGTCTGGTACGACAGTTCATACCTTCTCTTTTCAATGGAAAAGAAATCTGTGGTTCAACTGTCGCACTGCCTGGGTCGAAAGAAAAATTTCTATATGAACAACATGGATCCAAAAGGTTATTTTTAAAACCATTATATGTACAATTTTAAAAAGAAAGAAAAAAGAAAGAAAATACGTGCAAAAATGAGAACATCATATCTATAACCTTCTCCTTTTCTCTAATAACAACATTCTTAAATCTTTATTCAGAAAAGTTCTTTCTTATTTTTCTTAATAATCATTCCTTTGTCTTTTACAGCAAAGACATCTAAATGGAGACACTTATCCCTTGACTTTGGAAGAAATCTTGGATGAAACAAATCAACTGGATGTTGGTACACGGCAGAGAGCGTGGCTTATTAACGAGGTTGGTAATGATTAAATTGTTTTAATTCTCAACACTTTTGCTAGTTAGCATTTGTCACTCTTGAGGGTTAATAGTTATTGGTCTGCCTGAACTCATCAGGTATAATGTCTAATAAAAATGGTTTTTCAATTATATATTAATAAGTTTTGAACAGGGTTGGCAAGGTTTTGGACAATACAGTAAAAAGCCTGGTTTAAACTGTCCCGTTCAAAACGCTAGTGTGTAAAATTGTCCAAAACTAAATTTTAATCAGATTATATTTTGTAAACAAGTATAAAAAACAGAATAAAATCTACAAAGAAATATTTTTCAATTCCAAAAAGTAAGTCAGAAGTTATTTATTGAATGGACATTCAAATTTGTGTTTCAAAATATGTAAAATGTATTCAATATAATATATATATTAAATATTAATCTATTTTTTATTTAATATATTAAATAAAAAATATATTAAACTGATTCTTATCTAGTTACGTAGAAATTGCAATTCTTCACTAAAAATTTCAATTAGTACTCATGAGTGTAAGTGATTTTGTTTTAGATAGTAGCCAAACTTTCTACAAAGATATGCATATGAGAGTGCTCAAAATATTGTTCAATAATTTACTTAAAAGCACTAAATGACAGTTTGTTAACTGAAAAAAAAAAAAAAAAAGAATGTCGTTCTTTTTACTACAGTGATGCATATCAATAATTTATTATTTTCCAATCTAGGACTTAATGTTTTTTTTTTAAACAGCATGTAAACTGATATCATACAAGAACCTTAAAAAAAATACCTAAAATTAGTTACTTAGGTAGTTATGCAAATTTCTTTTCATAACACTACCAACTCTGGAAATGTTAAGTAGCAGTGTTATTGGCAAATTTACTTTTTAACTTAAGATATTCGTTTTAATTTTTTCAATTTTAGTATTATTTTTGCAGAGAAAAATAATTAAATAAGAGAGAAATATTTATTAATTAGCACTAATTAATATTTATATTTATGCATTACAAACTTTGCAGTAAATACATATTAACTTTAGTAAATTCCCATAGCTTCAGCATACTTTTGGACAGAACCTATCTGCCATCATAAATTTTCAAACTGTTGTGCAACAGTACATTTTGAATTTACTATTCATAAACGAAATTCTAAAGAGAAAAATATTATGTGTTGCTTTATAATGAGATTATATTACTTTTTATGTCTAACTTGATTTTAATATGCATCAACACCTGACAATTTGCGCCTAAAAATTTGACAGCTTTCATTGACGAAAACGTCAAGGCTCCCTTAAATTAAATTCTGAACTGTTTTTTAAAAATGTGTAGTGAGCTAATTATTGTTGTATGCATTTGTATCATTGGAAATAATCTTAAATATAGTTTTAAAAAACTAAAAAATACACTTTAGAGTTAATCAAACAAAGGTTAAGCTATATTTCATGATACTCTAACTGATTTCTTTCTGATTTTCAAAACTATTGAATATCCGCTAAGTTTGCATGCACTTATAATACATCAACATGTAGTAGAGTCTGGCCTTTAGCATTAACAATAGTATGAAATATATTACTTTTATATTTGCAAAGAATGTGAATTTTATCTTTTATTCAGAGTTACACACACAAACAACTGAAACACTTTACATCAACATGTAATATAGTTTAGCCTTTAGTATTAATAGTGGTATTAAATATATTACTTTTATGTTTGCAAAGAACGTGAATTTTATCGTCTATTAATGTGCTTTTATTAGTGTCACTTGTAGGTTTTTCAGCATGCATGTAACTCTGAATAACAGATAAAATTCATATTGTTCTTTGCGAATATAAAAGTAATATATTTGGTACTATTATTAATACTAAATGCTGAAATATATTATATAAACTATGTTACTATATTAGATGTTGATGCATTATAAGTGCATCTGAAAGTGTATTTTTTAGTTTTTTAAACTAATTTAAAGATTATTTTGAGTTACAATATACTTACAAACAAACGAAAAAAACCACATGTGAAACTAATAAAAGTAGTAAAAATGTGTAGTGAAATAATGATTGTATGTATTATCGTTGAAAAAAAAGCTTTTTGTCTGTGGAACAGGCCCTGGCGAACAACCCAAAGGTCCAGATCAACGCGGACGGCAAGTACCTGTTCAAGCCCCCCCTCAACATCAAGGACCGGAAGACACTCCTCCGGCTGCTGGACAAGCACGACCAGCGTGGCCTCGGGGGGATCACGCTGGACGACGTCCAGGAGTCCATCCCCAACGTCGAGAAGGCGCTCAAGGTTCGCTTCTTCTTTTGTTGTTGTTCTCGTCTTGCAGTTTCTGTTGAAGATCAACCATGAAGTAAAGATTCAGGGTCATTCCATAGAAATGTCAAGCTCAGCCGAAGAAAAAAAAATCAAAGTGAAAAAAGTATCAAAAAAAAAATAAATAAATAAAAATCATACAACATAAGAAGTTAAAAAAATTTGAAAAAGTATTGTAACTATCACTGAGATTAGCCATAATAAATAGTTTGTAGTATGGTTACTGCTTGTTATTCGATGGTTACATTAGTCACACTGCATCTTGAATAAAAGTGACGCTTAAGACTGAAAAAATTAAGATTTAATATGTGTGCTTTATGTTTTTAAAAGCCAACTTTACACATTTTTCAAAAAAATCATTCACTTTTTAACACTTGCTGAGAAATTTTTGCCTCACAACATGAGCATTCATTTTCAGGGTTGCACAAATGTTACGCTAGTCACGCTGCTATTTTGGTTGAAAAAATATCTACTGTCAGTCATTTTGCTTTAAATTCTTGTCAGAAATGATACATGGATACCATGTACATTGTAAATCCACCAGCATAACTAGAAAATATTTTTTATCCTTTGAGTTACAAGTAAAAACAGTTACAAAATCAGCTCTTAATGTTACGTTAGTCACTATTGAATGACCTTTCAGACTAAAAAAATTTCTATTGAATGACCCTTCAGACTAAAAAAATTTGATAACCACTTTAATGAATTAAATGCCAAAACAGATCAATATCCAGCTTTATTGAATTAGCCGCTTTACAGAATCAAAGCTGTTTAGAACAAGTGTAATTCATATCATCGGCGACCACTGTATCTCAGTTAAAATATTTTCTGACTAATGTACTGCTAAAAACAATGGATTATTATCTCTTGAATACTATATGGAAAATAAATTGAACTAATTTTAATGAGCACTAACATTTTTTCTGAAAATTTATTTATTTGGAGTGCTGAAAGTATTGAGAGACAGAAATGTGCTAAACATTTTCTGCAATGTATATCTTCATTTACCATGTATCTAATATTTTATCGACATATGTTACTCCATACTTGTTTGTTGTTTAATTTGCATTTCTGACTCCCTCACTGTCAAACTTTTTAAAATATGATTTCCTTCGACAGGTTTTAGGCGATAACATCATACAGATTGTCCAGCCTATTAGTAAAAAGAAAATTTTATTCTACAATGACAGGGCTCTGCAATTCAGTGTGGATGAGGGTGAGTATCGCTTGATCAAATTTTAAATATTACCAAAATTGGGGGAAATCTATTTTCAAAATAGTGTTCCCTGAAAAAGCAAAGTTCAAAAGACAAACATATATGTCCTGCTTTTGCAGTTATGTATTTTTGTAAAGAAAGTTTATTAAAATCATATCACATAAGTTTCCCCTAAATCTTTTGAGTATATTATTTGAAAATAAATTATTTAATTTAAAAAAATGAATCAGAAAGCAGATTGTAAACATAGTATGCTATCCTGCCATAAAGGCATTAGTGTTAAATTATGTGACTAAATGTTGTATGGCCTTAAGTAAAACATGTAAAACTTTTCTCACCACATCAAAAAAAAAAAAATTTATTTGGCACTAGCAAGAAAAGGATTAAAATGATTGATGTAGATTTTCAGTTTAATTTGGATTTTCAGTCACCCATAAACATTCTTGAATGACAACACTAAGCCCCATAAAATATGAGTCTTACTTTAACCCATTTATGCCCAAGTTTTTTTTTTAACACATTTTTTTTTTTTTTCAATTTTTATCTGCTTAAAACTCTTACTTGGAATGGTTTACATACATTTTAGGCTTAAAATAGTTCGCCGTTGCCATACTTATTAAGTTATTTAAGGTCCTGTTTATGGGATATTTTGCAGATATGTGAGCAAAATACGACCTTACTTGACTTAACTTTTGCAAAGTAACATCACAGAAGGCATCTCTGATCAATTTTAAGCAAATCATTTTAAATTGTTTAATTTTATGAAAAATAAGTTCCGAAAAAAAACTTACTCAATCATTGCTTGACTGATTTGTCTGAAAATAGCTGTCAATAAATAAACTCTGATGTCCAACTAGTGGTTCTATCTGGTTTTCTCAAGAAGAAGGACTATTTAACTTGTGAAAAACAGCTTTAGTAAAATGATATACCCATTACAGGTATGCAGTAACTAACAAGCATTCCGTTTTTAGGCTACCGGGCATAAATGGGTTAAATCTTTATTATGAATAGCTGCTGTTGAGTTTTTTAGAAGCAAATATAAATTTAAGCAATTTGCAAAAGCTTTTTTTTTTATGCCGGCCCTATTAATACACCTATTAATACAGATTAATAGATGTATTAATATTAACTGGCATCTATTAATACAGAATCTACGAGTAAGCAGCTGTAACATTGCTTTCATAGCTTGAGTATGATGAAATGATATAACAAAACTGTTGAATAACGGATCCAGCAGAATTCAGTATTTGCTATGTACTTTCCCTTCCCTAAGGAAACCAATTTCAAAACTTATTGGTTATGTAGAAGAAAGCAAAGTAACAAGCAATGATTTTTTTTTTATTTGCCCTGAAATAAAAGTATTATTAAAAACTTAATGAAAGCTTACTGGGGTCATAGAGTAAAATAAATGTTGCTAAGTACCAACATTACAAAATTTTTCTTTTTTTTTGAAGAAAAATAAAAGATAAATATTAGAGACACCTGCATTAAATCTCCGGGAGAGCTTCTGTTCAGGTTCTAATGCAAGCCTGAGCGTTTTAAAAATTGGAATATGTTTTGGTTCTTTTGAGTTCTATTGTGTTAGGGCTTTAGATTTGAAATTTATTCTGCACTAGCTACTTGGCCCGGCTCTGCACGGGATCTATCTTGAGGAAAAATGTCATGTCAAGTGACGCGTGTGTCTAAAAGTCCCGATTAAATTAAATTTCAATAGTTTGCTGGGACGCAGTACGAAAAAAATCAATCGCCAATTTTTTTTTTTTAATCCGTCCGTTACAGGAAAAGCCTAAAGCAAAAGCAAGAATTTTATTTATTTATGTTCAAGAAAAAAATGGCAGCACCTTTTTCTCATTAATAATTTTTTCACACTCGTGCAGACAATTTTTTTAATCCAATTTAAAATGGATATTTCCAAATTTTCAAATGCCCATATCTTTCTTCAGGGTGAAGATATCGATTAATGGTTTTGAAAACCTTCAGAAGGAAACTTCCCTAAAAGGTATTTTTTGTGGTCTTTCGAATGAGACCGAGATGGAGAAGATCCGATAAGCATTTCGCTAGATAGAGCCATTTTGAAGTCCTTTATTCGAAATTCGAATGGACGGGTACTTTCTTCCCATTCAAAAACCACTCTATAATCCTTTTCAGGTGCCCAAGTATCTCCCTGCCAAATTTCGCCCAGATCCGACAAAAACTGTGGATTTCTATAAGGTACAGGTACACACACACATATATGTATATATACTAGTGGCGTCGAGTGGGCTAAGGCTTATCTCTATTACTCTATCTATTTAAAATTGAAAGAAAATGGCCATTTTGAGACTAAAAAAATTTGAATTTTGAGGTTTTTTGATTTTGTTTTAAGTTTCAAACCCCACCTATGTGAATTCTATTGCATCAAGGAACCTCTGTGCCAAGTTTGATGAAAATCCGACAAAAACTGGATTTGAATAAGGAACAAACATACAAATACATATATTATATACATACATCCATTTTTATCTATATAGATATTATTCATTTATTTATTTTATTTATTTCTTATTTAAGTTAATTCTTTATCTTAAGTTAATCATTATCTCTATATATAAAGATACATATTCTTTGTTTTGCTTATATGGATTTCCAAAACTTGTAGTAAAGCCCAGAAAACTGCAATAAAAGATGTCAATCTTTCAGAATTCCAGAAACTGTGGCGAAGTGTCGCCGTGGATGGCCTGGATGAGGAGAAGATCGAAGAGTACCTCCAGAAGCAGGGGATCACGTCCATGCAAGACATCGGCGTGAAGAAAGTGGTGAGTGTGGCCTCAGAGACCTTTTCTATACCAGCGCCTCCTACGTACTAAATGCTTAGTACTTTGCTTTGCTACCGCCGAGATGGGTTCCAATTTAAGCGCCACCTTGCGGCAACCCGATAATGCCGTTGTTATTTTTTGATTGGATAATTTTAAAATTTAAATTCAGAAATGAACCAATTGTTAATTTCTCGAAGGACTCCGGTAGATGGCAGTGCTTCGTGAACCAAGGGCGTTTTGCAGCTATTGGCGATGGATCCAAACAATTTCCGAATTTAATTTTTTGATTGGTTGATTTTTAAATTTAAATTTAGAAATGAACCAATCGTTAATATCTCAAAGAACTCCGTTAGATGGCAGTGTATCGTGAACCAAAGACGAAATTTTGCTCTGTGCTAAAAACCAGAAAGTTGCAGGCATTTAGTATTTAGGAGGCGTTGGCTATACTCGGTTATTTTAAAAGAGGTGTATCAAGTTTAGAAATTTTGCGTCGTCTCTATGGGAACCGTACAAAAGAAAATAGATCCACTCCTTTTTTTTTTGCGCACTGCTGTCGAGGCATTTCATTTATTTCATGTTTATCCAACTAGGCTTACGCTTTTATTTATATCATCGTATCTCAGTTATTTCTCAATGTTTTCTAGAAATCTAGTGCTAAATAGTTTGTTTTAGCAAGGAACCATTATATAAATGCTTCAAAAAGTATTTTATTACCGTTGATGGAATAATAGCTTACGCATCAAGCAATTTTGATCTTTTGCATTTAACCACTGTTTTGCAAAAGCTAATGGGGAAAAAATCCACAATGCAGTAACTATGACAGCCATAAGGGGGAAAATGCAGAGAGTGGGCAATTATTTCTCTCAGGTTGATCTAAAATTAAAAATGCCAGCAATTTATTGCAGAAAATTAGCAGATAGGGCATTGTGCCTTGCAAGGAATGCCAAAACAAGTGTATGCAGTAATCTATAAGTTTCGGAAAAGGGATTTTACCTTTCTGCGCAAAGGTATTTATTTATTTCTAATCTATTTTTAAAAAATTATGTAGAGAAATGTGGACAAAATCAAATATTTGAAATAATTTATTTTTTTCCAAATGGACATGTTGAAAATTTGTTTTGAAAATTATAGTATATGGGTCATTCCAGCGAAAATGATACAAATCGGTCGCGATACTTTGGAATATTTTTGAATCAATTTTAATAACTACCACCCATTAAGTGTATTTTTTCATTGATTCTCCATTTAATTTTGTGCCATCAAGTATTAATTGTTTAGGTATAATTCATTTAGAAAGGACACAAAGAAAAATTTCTTTGTCAGAAAAAGGAGAAAATGACGTGTCCCAGCTTCAAATTGCTAGAATTTTAAATGTGATTTAAAATTAAACTGAAATGTAACAACAAAATAAATGACACTGCACTGCACAAAAGATGCTTCTAACACCATTTCTGCAGATTATTACGCAAATGAAAAAAAAAATTCCCCCAAAAACACTATTATTTATACATGTCCCTAGATTTCTTACATTTCAAATTGTCCACTCTGTTACATGCCTCTTAAAAATAAAATAAACAATTGCATTCAATCTGATATATTTTTTTTAAAAATATAGATAGTATAACTGCCTACATTGAATTATATAGTCAACAACCAGGGTGAGCCTCATTCTTTTCTTATGATAGTTAATTTGAACTGTTGGATGTCCACTCTGTTAGAACCGATTTCATGATGAAAAAAATATATCTTCTCTTGAAATTGCAGACAGACTGACAGTTTTAGGCTGTTTATTCTACTTTATGGTTCTGTGATTCTAACTTTTGTTTGATTATAAAGATATTTTTAAAGCCTTATATGTTCACCCTGTTACGCAAAGTGATCAAAATATTTAAAATCCTTTCATAAATGAGTCATGTACTAGTTATTTACACGTCATTATGCACAAATAAATCGAGACTTAATAAAAAAAAAATGATTAGTTGGCGGAAATGATTTAAATTGACAAACTTAAGTAAACAGTTTCAGACATGATTTGTACCATTTTTGCTGGAATGACCCATATAAGAAAAGAACAATATTTTATAATGAAACTTGCGTTGCAACATTACTGCTTATTTTGGACAGTAAATTCCTACCTTAAAAAAAAGAAAAGTGGAAAATGTTCTCTATTTCTTCCAGTGGAACAAAGTGAAAAATAAAATACTTTGCTAATGAAATATTTTTTATTGAATTATTAAAAATATTTTAATCAAATGAATGAATAAATAAAAGAATTAGTGTCTAAAAAAATAGAGAACGAACAAATGAGGAAATGACTAAATAAATAAATTAATATGAAAAATATAAATTAGTGAATGAATGAGTGAAGAGGTGACTTATTATATATACTCTGTTACTTTAAAGTAGGCGTTTCAAGCTTAGAAATTTTTCGTCGTCTACATAGAAACCAAAGAAAACAGCTTCATTCTTTCTTTTATGCACTGCTGTCGAGGCTTTTCATTCATTTTATGTTTATCGAATTAGGTTTGCGCTTTTATGTATATCATACCATCTCGGTTATTTTTAAACATTCTCTAATGAATCTGAGCAGACATAAATAAAGCACACATTTCTAAGAGAAAGTTTTGCTTTTTAATGTTGATTTTTTTTCATTGAATAATGGTTTACGCACAAAACAATTTTAACCGTCTGCATTTAACCATTATTGTAAAAACTAAGTGGGGGAAAAGTGCGGAGAATGAGAAATTAATTTATCTTAGACCAGGGGTGATTGTTTTCAGGTATTTTACTGGATTTCCGGTATTTTCATGATCGATTCTGGTATTTTCATGTTCGAAAATACCGGAAATAAAATATTTTTAACTATGCTTTTATATTCTCACCTCCGGAATTTTTTCTCTTTTTAGAAGTAACGATGATTTTTCCGATAATTATTAATAATATTCATCAAGTAGAAATGTTCAGATGCCATTCTTTTTTTAAACTTTAATAAAAAAATTTATTTGCACCTTTTTTTTATTTTGATGCCTTCATTAAAAAAAATGCAATCTATTTGCATCCAATATCCCAGGTAGCACAAAAAACGTTTAAACGTTTTATAAACGTTTTTAATCGGTTGTAACAACGTTAATAACCATTTTACAACCTTTAAAAAACGAAGTTTGCTACTTGGGATGAGAATCGAATTTTTCTCATTTTTGATGCTTGTTACCTTTAGTTAGGAGATAAATAAATGAAATATATTTTTATTTGCATTAAAAAACCATAACTTTAAAATTCATGGGTGAAATTCTGTTTTTTATGAAAATCAAAGTGTCAAACAGTTAAAAATTGAAGCTCTAATTTAAAAGTGTTTGTTTTCGAAAGAAAATTAATTAGTGTATGTGTATAATTATAAAATTAGGTGTAATTTAGTAATAGGGGCCTTGGTTTAAAAAAAACATCCCCCCCCCACACACACAAACATTTTCTCTTTAAAAATTTCAGGTATTTTTTTATGAACTCACAATCACCCCTGGCTTAGACACGCCAGTTCTCATTACGCAGAGTATAAACAAAAGAATACAAATGCAAAGGAAAAAATTAAGTTAAAAAGAAATCCAATTTATTGATTGGAGGAAAAAATATGCTTCATTTCATAATTGTGTACATGGGTCATTCCAGCGAAAATGGTACAAATCAGGTCTGAAACTCTTTACTTAAGATTATCAATTTAAGTGATTTCCACCAACTTATCATACTTTTTTTCATTGAGTTTCTATTTATTTGTGCATAATGAAGTGTAAATAACTAGTACATGACTCATTTATGAAAGGATTTTAAATATTTTGATCACTTTGTGTAACAGAGTGGACATGTAACAGAGTGGACAAATAAGCCTTTAAAAATATCTTTATAATCACAAAGAAAAGTTAGAATCACAGAACAAGCATAAAGTGGAATAAACAGCCTAAAACTAAGTCTGTCTGCAATTTCAAGAAAAAAATCTATTTTTTTCATCATGAAATCGACTGTAACAGAGTGGACATCCAACAGTTCAAATTAACTACCATAAGAAAAGAATGAGGCTCACCCTGGTTGTTGACTACATAATTCAATGTAGCAAGCTAATCACGGCAGTTATACTACCTATATTTTTTAAAAAATATATCAGATTGAATGCAATTGTTTATTTTATTTCCAAAAGGCTTGTAACAGAGTGGACAATTCGAAACATAGAAAATCTAGGGACATGGATAAATAATAGTGTTTTTTGGGGAAATTTTTTTTCATTTGCGTAATAATCTGCAGAAATGGTGTCAGAAGCATCTTTTGTGCAGTGCAGTGTCATTTATTTTGTTGTTACATTTCAGTTTAATTTTAAATCACATTTAAAATTCTAGCAATTTGAAGCTGGGACACGTCATTTTCTCCTTCTTCTGACAAAGATAATTTTTTTGTGTCCTTTCTAAATGGATTATACCTAATCAATTGATACTTGATGGCACAAAATTAAATGGAGAACCAATAAATAATACACTTAATGGGTGGTAGTTGTTAAAATTGGTTTTAAAAAATTTTAAAGTCTCGGACATGATTTGTACCATTTCGCTGGAATGACCCACATGTGTTTTTTTATGTTTTCTAAGCATGATATTCATGTATCAGCTAAAAATAGCAAAATTAATTTCTAATGTTTATTACATATGAGACTCAACCTGCAATCATATTTTTTTTAACCCTCTTTCAGACACCAGTCCAGAAACGAAAGAAACCCAGCAACCGGAACAGGAATTTCAAGAAGTTGAACCAACACATGAGCGATATCCTGCAGGACTATACGGACAAAAACTAGTTCATTCGAACCATGTCATATTTATGTCACTGTCTCATATCCATCTTGTAAATTCATGGCATTCATCATGTCTAAATAAAATTATTTATTTTTCTTTTCTGTGTGACTGAATATTTTTCTTGAATTCATGACATTTCTTTTCTTTAAAAAAAAAAAAAAACATAAGTAAATAAAGATGATCTTTAATGGTTCTGGAGAAGGGAGGGGGGGAGGGTGGCAATGAAGTCTGTAAGACTATGATATTTGCAGGAGAATCTTACTTTTTCTTCCTAGGACTTTTTTTCTCCTTATTTGCACATTTTTTGGACCAACATTATGGGGGGTGGGTCCCGCCCCCAAAATGTTGGTCGCAGTTGTTGCCCAGTGTCATGTGTTGTTCTGGATGAAATTTGTCCGGTTCGCGGGGTCTACGATCAGAGAAATGTGCCCCCAGTCGACTAAATTGAAAAAGCATAAGTCATTAAGTCATTTTCTCAAGAAAAAAAACTTGGGGTGGTGTATCTCCCTCCTTTTTTAAATTATTTTTTATTTTTATTCATTTATTTATTGAGAAAAGTTTAAGGCTTGAGAAGGGCGTCATTGAGGGGCCTAAATTTTTCGGAGGGGACAAATTTTTAATTTATCTATTAAAACTGAATTTTTTCGAATATTTAAAAAAAAAACAGGCACAGATACATGGGGGGGGGGGGGGGGAATTGTGCCGCAAGTTGCGCCATTAAATTTTTTTTGGGGGCAGGGATTTTTTAAAGTAATTTATTTAAATTATTTATTAATTTTTTTTATTTACATTATTAACTGATTTTTTTTGAATACAAATTAATCATTAATTTATTTTTTTAATTTAAATTATTTTTTTTATTTCCTTATTATTATTATATATTTTTGTGAATGTGCTTGGAATGTCTGGAAGAGAAAAAAAGCGATTCTATTCTGCTCATAATTAGTACTTTTAAGACATTAATCTATAAAAAAATAAAAGGTACAATTTAAAAAGATAAATATTTAAAAAATAAATAAAATAAAAAAGAGGAGTGCGAAAATTTGGGGGGGGGGGGGGGGAGGAATTACGCCATTGAGCTTAGGGGGGGATGGGCACCCCTGCTGATACACATTTAATGAGGAGAGATTCAGACATCATTGAAAAGTGATTGAAAAAATAATTGCAAATATTGAAAATTTTCCAAACTAACACTCAAACTAGATAGAATGTAAATTTCATCGATGTCCCAGCGACCTCCAACCGGGCTCGCCCATGACTCTAGAGTCTCTTGATTTTTCTCGGAGGTCACAGTGACCTACCATTGGGGGCGCCGTGACTTGAGCGTATCTTGGTTTTTCCCAGAGGTCAATGACCTGTGGCATCGGGCGCCCCTAACTTGAGCGTGTCTTGAAAAGAACAATTAAACGCGGAGGTCACATTGACCTCCTATTTGGGCGCCCCCGACTTGATTCCGATTCTGAATCCTAAGATCAAAAAAGAAAAAAAAAGTTCTTTTTCTGTTGTTTTCCCCGCGCAACACCCGATCCCTCCCTCCATCCGGCAAGATAGAGCATCTCTTGCGTCGTCTGCTCTGATGACGCGCCCTCGCAGAGCGCCTCCTGGCGGCGGATCCGGTTTGACCTTCGAGGGTCTTTGCTTCCAGTGCTAAGGTGACACTTCTGTCACACTCCTTCTGTCAGAAGCAGCGCGTTCGGCTGTCAATAGAACGTCAACATGAGCAGGCCCAAAGTGTTCATGACGAGGCCCGGCGTGCCGCAGGAGGCGATTGACATGCTCAAAGAGAAGTAAGTGCAGCCTTTAGAACGTTTTTAGCTCGAAAAATTAAGCGAAATTGCGTTCAAAATAGCGTTTTTGCTTAAAATTTGATAGTAAGGTCTGCGGGTATCGAAACCTAAAATTTTTGCCGAAAGAGCGTAAAAATCTAAAAAGTAAATAAATTGTTTTTGTCTGGAAAAATTGGTTGAAAAAAATTCAAATGTGAGTAAAGTTTATAAAACTGAAAATGTTGTTGGAAAAGGGAAAGTACTTTTTTTTTTTTATTTTGGTGATTCGAAATGACGTAATATTCGTTTTACCGGTGAAATGACTGGATAATCATTTTCACAACCTGTTTGCATTGGTAATTTTTGGTTCATTTTACGGTGAGAATGACTGAAATTGTAAACGTGGAAGAATGAAAATTTTAGCACTTAATAACTTCGAATATTTAAGATTCGAATGCATGTTTAGAAACTGAAAATGTTGCTCGAAAAAAGAAAGCACTGTTTTATATTACGTCACTCAAAATTGCATAATAATGGTTTTTCGGTTAAAACGACGATAGTTTTCAGTCGGTTTGAACTGAAATATTGTTTTTGTTTTACAATGGCAATGACGAAAGTGGGAGAATGAAGATTTTGGTATTTTATAACTAGCATTTAATATTCGATTGCATGTTTAGAAACTGAAAATATTGCTGGAAAAGCGCAATATCGTTTTTATATTTTGTGTTTCGTCATACAGAATTACGTAATCTTCGTTTTTCGGGTGAATAAATAATCATTTTCAGTTCATTTGAAATGGTAATTGTTGTCCCTTTTTGAAGTGGCAATTTGAAAAGAGAAGTAAGTGCAATATTTCGAACGCTTGAAACACGAAAAAATGGCAGAAAATTGCTGTCAAAATAGCGTTTTTGAAAATGTTCAATGTTTCAAGTCTGCGTGTATCGAAACCTAAAACTTTTACCGAAAGAGCCTAATAATCCGAAAAATAATCAAAAATTAGCTGTTTTATATTTCGTCATTCGGAATTACGTAATCTCCGTTTTTCGGGTGACTGGGGAATGATTTTCAATTCGTTTCAATTGTTAATTGTTGCTCTCTTTTACAATGACTGAAGTTAGACTTGGAATAATGAGGATTTTGAAATTTGATGCCGTCTAGCATTCAATATTCGAATGAATTTTGATTCAAGTTTCTAATGTTTCTATCGTGAATGCATATTTTACGAATGGTGTGGTTAGGTTGTATGGAATTTTAAAATTAGTTATTGAAAGAAGAAAATTAATTCACAATGTATCTGGAAATACAATAAAATCTCATAACAGTGAATAGAATACCAGTACAACGAAATGAATCTTTCACGTCGAATTAAGTATTAAGTGCAGATTTTATTTCTTTTTCATGGATTGAATTGAATTCCTTTGCAACGAAATTCCCGTTACAACTAACAAAATTTGCGGTCCCTTGAAGTTTTACTTAACTAATGAAAATTATCCGTTGAAGCAAAACTAATCTGTGTTATATAATTACTCGATAGATGTTTTTGTGCCAGTGCAATCCAGGGAATTACTTTTCCCTTGCACTGCAAGAGGTTCTCCCAGCTTTTTTCCAAAATCAGTCTTTTTTTTTATATAATTACTTGTGACGCATTAAATTCATAAAAAGTAAATTGAGAACCCCCCCCCCCCCGCGCATGTGCCAGTAAATAGAAGCATCTATTTATTCTTCCTTTTTCTTTAGTAAACAAGAATCGCAACGTAATGTTGAGTAGTTGCCTTAACTTCTCGTTCTGTCTCGAGATTTTCATCAGCCCTGTCATTTAGGGGACCAGGAGGGGGCATTTGCTTAGCGGTGGATTTTGACTCGCTGCCAAAAAAGGTCAACATACTCTGTTGCTGCATTTTGATAGTTTGTTTCTTTGCTTAATGAGTGCCGCTTTTCAGATTAAAATCGCACACAAGAACAAAAAAAAAAAAAAAGATTTGCTACGTTTTAAATTTCTTTCCCGAAATATTATTGGAACAAAATGGACTTATAAGCTTAAATTTTTTATTTTTTTTTTAATGCTAATCTATTTCCAAGTTAATAAGTAAGTTTTACTGTAAAAATTAATTAACTGCTAATTTTAAACTGTATTTTCATCTATGAAACATTTACTTTTTTAGAAAAGTTGAAAAGACGTCGTTACTCATATTTAATACTTTCAGTATTTGATTAAGTAAAAGCTTTTTTTAATATTATTCGCTTTTCATTCAATTACACCGAAATCTTTGAAAAGAGAAAATAATTAATACATAAAGATTGGAGAAAAATATATCCGTGCGGATGAATAAAAATGAACAAGGGGAGGGGAACAAAATAAGAAAATGTGCACAACACATGTTTTGGTGCAGGATTGACCTCTTTCTCAATGTAGAAAGATGTAAGCTTATGGATTTAAGCTCTTCTTCGGGTACTTTTGCTGAATGTTTTTACACCCATAAACTTAACGTATCGCAAATATTCGGACCTGACGCAATTTTGGGTGAGTATGAAAATGAGTCGCAAATTGCGACCACTTATGCTTTTAAAAGTCATTGTGCTCTTGGTTAACTTTCTTCAAACAGTAGAAACAAATTAATAAAAGGTTTATGATAAAAGTGAAAAGCCAACGTAAATAAAGAATAAATTATCACGCAAATACCGCAAATAAATATTTCAAGCCTACAATGGAGCCTATCCATCAGTTCTCTCACGGATTTCTTGTGTATGCTGAGCTTTTTGCTGTGATGAAGAGGCTCCATTGTAGTCTAGAAATAGCTGTCTGCTGTATTTTTGTGATAATTTGTTCTTTATTTACGTTGGTTTTTCACTTTCGTCATATTTTAGCGCAAAGCTTATTGGATATATTTTTTTATTAAAAGCCTTACAACTGAAACAAGCCCCTTTAATAAGGAGGGGAGGAACTTCCCTATTTACCAAATGAAAATTTATCAGTCTCTAAGTCGTTAATAAGAAATCCTGTGAGTGCATTTTTTTATTACAACGCACAGGGGCGCCCAGAACTAAAATTTTAGGAGGGCTGAATTTCCCGAATGGAACTCTTTTTGGAACAAATTTTGCCGAATGATGAAATGCGGATGAAGAAACAAATACATCCAAAAGGGACAAACAAATTGCAGTTATGCCTAGAAATTTGCCGCATCGTCAGACAAAATTTCCCGAACAAGGAAATTTTTAGGAGGCCACAGCAACCTCCCACTGGGAATCCATCTGGGCGCCCCTCACTACCCATCATCGTTTAAAGCAGAATTTCCCAGAGTGTGGTCCGCGGACCCTCGAGGGTCCACGAGCTCTGTATGTGGGTCTGCGGTGCTATCCTGCTAAAACGTAAAAAGCAGTTAAAATTGAAGGACGAGTGACAATATTTTTATTTAAAGCGAGAGCATATTTATCTATATATATAAAAGAAAGTTGTGTTAGTTACACTATTTATAACTCAAGAACGGCTGTACCGATATGGCTAAAAATTGGTGGGTAGGTAGTTTAGAGCCAGGAGACGGACATAAGTTATAATTTATATGTGTCAGTTACATAAATAGAAAAACTGTCTTATTGACTAAGCCTTTTTTGACACCTCCATGGCCGAGCGACATAAAGCACACGTTCTGACAGGTTCCGGAACGCAGTAAACATGTTGTAAGTTAGCGGTGCGTTGAGTATTTAACTTTTTCGTAAAATAAATTATAAACAAACGCGTTACTTCCCTTGAAATTTATATGTGATAAGCTGCCAGAAACGATTGCTCATTCCTAGGATTTAAAAGACTTCAATTTCCGATCCGTCTTGCATTTGTCATGACCTTTAACAAATCACAAGGCCAATCCTGAAAAGTTTGTGGTTTGAATCTAGAACATCACTGTTTTTCCCATGGTCAATTATATGTGGCATGTTTTACGGGTCGGAATACCATCCGCGTTGTTTCTTTTTGCGCCTGATAATAAAACAAAAAATGCTGTGCATCACAAGGCACTTTAGTGAAGAGCAACCTATGTACTAAAATACAGAAACAATAATGAATGATTAATGTAGGTACTTAATTTTTTTTTTTTTTTTTGTATTTTCTAATAATAAAAAACTTAATAAATTCAAAAATTTTCTTATTTATTGCCTTTAAGGCGGAACAGATTTCGCCGGGTCAGCTAGAAAGGAATAAAAAAAGTTTTTGCTTATGTACACACAGGGAGCAGCAACCTGAAGATACCTCGATTTTAGCACATATTTGATACCTAATTGAGTTTGAATCGATTTTTGCTTCCACAGCTCAAAATAATAACGGAAAATAATTTTTGATGACAGAAAGTCGCGTTTAAATATTCTCTAAAATTGATTAAACATTTTATGGACACTTACTGATCATTATGTAACATTCCCCTTGTATTCCTGCAAACTATTTGGAATATACAGAACAATGAATGAATAAATAAATAAAGCTAAAACCATATTATATAAAAAAAATGTATCAAATTAAGTTTTTTTTTCCTTGCACAGGGGGTAGGGTTCAGCAAAGTTAATAATTTTTAAGAGAGGGCCCGTGAATGTCTGGACTTTGGGAACCACTGGTTTAACCCTCGTGGGTCCCTCCCATTTCAATTACACTCATTTCATTTCATTTCACACTCCAGGGTCCCCCGTACCTACCACAGCTTCGTGGTTTAACCGAGATAGGGCCCTGAAGAGCGCTCTGTTCTTAATTTTGAACCAGAACCTAGGGTCGAGCAAACCCTTGGCCCAGCACCCCCAGAGGTATCCTTTCACTTGGAGGACTTTATCCTTGTATGAAGTAAAGAAAATATATTATTCTTTAACTCGGTGACGATGCATCACTAAGTTGGAGAAAGCGTCGGAGAAAAAAAAATCCGAATACTGTCGATTTGTTGATATTTTGAAATACTCCCATGGAATCAATGTTACACACTGTCGATATTTCTATCAGTATCTAAAACTCTTTTTTTCTTGTGGTCAGCCTGCAATAACTTAAGGGGTGTAAGTATTTAAAAAGTTTTAGTGTTTAAATCGTTTCTTTTTCGTTTTTTGCCCTCCCTCTTCCACTTACTGTTTACAATTTAGCTTTCAGAAGTCATAAAAACCATGATATATCTTTAAATTTCAATCCAACTAATATTTTCCATGTCAATAAATTAAATTAGTTTAATCCATTAATGGCTAGCATCCCTTTTTAGGGACGGTCCAAAAAGTGTTTGAATTTACCAAAAATGAACATTTCAACCAAATAATAGTGTTCTTTGGTATTGTTTCAATTCATTATTAACAGATTGCAGCACATAACCATTGTACAGTGTGTTCTGTAGCCGTGTAACCAGTCTACGAAATATCCTAGGAAAAAAATTGTTAGGCATTAATAGGTTAAAGACATATGATTACATCATTGAACAGAAATAGATATTTAACTGTATGAAAAACAAAGTACCGGAATTCGGAATCCAGTGTGGAAAATTAAAAATTAAGTAAAGGACTTCAATTTCCGAGTGGAAAATATGAACGAATGAATGCAATTAAGCCGAAAAGCATTTATTATGATTTTGACCAACCTCTTGCTTCTATCAAACCACTTTTTAGGTAGGAAATCAGCAAAGTTTTCAGCACTTATTTCAATACTTGATGGCCCCGAACTTTGTTGCTTTTTAAAACTTTTCACCACATTTACTCTTATTATAATCAATTGGTTGACAAAGAATCCCCTCCTGTTTTAGAAGGGAGGGGAGGGGAGGAGTATAAAATATGTTTGAAATTTACCAAATTTGCAATATTTTTGGCCAGTAATGTGCAATAGTATTTATAGCAGAGCACAAGAAGTCTTGACTTACATAAAGGCTACATCCCAGTCAACTCATTAGTTGCTTATGTAAGCTAATGAAGTTGCTGCTTGGTTCGAGATTGATTTTTTACTTGGAATCCAACCAATTCCTGACGCAATTAGGAAGTGGTTTCAGGACAGGAATGTCTGAGAGTGATGACTTTTTTGTTATCAGAGACACTAGCATCGGATGAGTTCTTGAACACACAGAGAGGAACCGCGTGTTAACGACATTTAACGATCACACCCTTAAGGCATGTTTGTAATTCCAACCTTAATAGCTTAAGTAAAAAATGAAATAGTCGTCCAGCAAATTTCCACCCTCATCATTTTTTAACAAACACAATTTTTCTACGTAACTATGATAGCAGGAAGAATGCTTTCTCCGGTTTGCCCGTCACATTGTTGCCGCAAGTGTCTTTCGGATTTTAGATGCGTTTTTACAGTTTTCAATGACAAGACCCGGTGTTATTTCTTATACAGTAAGAAATAGATGTTGTTTTTACAGTATAATACGGCTAATTTTATAGTAACAAACTGTAAAAATGACTAATTTTATAGTAATAAAATGTGAAATTGCTCATTTTACTCTATCTGTAAAATTGCTAATTTTACAGTTTATTACTGCTCATTTTACAGTTTTAAACTGGAACTTCTGCTGCCCTGTAGTTTTTACAGTTTAATACAGCTAATTTTGTGGTAATAAACTAAAATTGTGGTAATAATCTGTAAAGTGGCTGCTTTACAGCAATAAACTGTAAAATTAGCAATTTTACAGGTTTGTCTGTGCATTTTACACTTTTAAACTGGAAACTCCGCTGCCCGTATTATACTGTAAAAACAACAGTTTCTTTTTTGCAGTGTAGATCTCCGGTGGACAGACACATGCAGGCCAGAATATAATTTTGGGAACCCTGAGCTCTGGCTTTTTTTTTTTTTTTTTTTGTAAAGGGCAAAGTTCTTATATCCACAGGGAGTATTTGAAGGACACGTGTGCACTGCGGAGTCATGCGATGCCTGTTTGGTACTGCCTGTTGATATCAATCGACAGACAACCTCCAGGATGATTGTTCTTGTACCCGACTTGATTACTGAACAGGCCAACTGGGTCGTGGCCTAGGGACCGTGAAGGGCCCCCAAACAGCTAAAATTGTTTTATACTCTATTGCTTTTGAACAGGCGTATCAAGTTTAGAAATGTTGCCTCGTTTCCATAGAAACCCTATGAAAGAAAACAGTTCCACTCTTTTTTTATGCACTGCTGTTGATCAATTTATTTTATGCCTATCGAATGAGTTTTACGCTTTTATTTATTTTTCAGTTCTTTCTATACTTCCCAGCAGTTTAACTTGGCAGTGACGTCACTACGGGCGGAGCCAACAGCGTGACGTTAGCCTATGAAAAACGAGTTAGATAAAACGTCACAGCCTACTTGGCGAATTAGGGGAAACCGCTGGCTGCTTGTGAGCTCTTATTGGCTCCGCCCGTAGTGACGTTACTGCCAAGTTAAACTGCTGCGAAGTATAAGCGTTTTCTAACAAATCTAGTGATATAAATAGTTTGTTTTGCTAGATCTATCATCATGAGTAACCGTTAAATAAATACTTCAAAAAGTATTTTATTAACGTTGATTGAATAATAGCTTGAGTACAAAGCAATTTTAAATCATTTGCATTGAACCATTGCTGCAAAAGCTAAGAGGGAAAAAAGCCCATAGCGCCGCAACTATGACAACCGTAAGAGGAAAAGTGCGGAGAGTGGAAAATTAACATTTTTTTTCATACGCCAGCTTTCGTTACACAATGACTAAAATGGCAAGTTTTGACCACAAGGGGACGCCCGAAAAAGCATTTGCCCTTAGGTCCCCCGATGTCTTAATCGGGCTCTGCTTGCACCAACTGCGGCTCGGTGGATGTAGCCACATGCTTTTGGTATCAAAATCATTTTGTTCTTTGGTCGTGGGTGATCAAACTGATTTTTTAGCAGGCTAACTGTTCCTTTTTCTTCCCTCAACCAGGTGTGAATTGGAGATCTACGGAGAGGATAAGCCCATCGAAAGAGAAGCCCTCCTCAAAGGTATTCAAGGCAAGGATGCTCTGTATTGCTTACTTACAGACACAATTGACAAGGCCGTGATTGAGGCAGCTGGTAAGCAGTCCGCTTATTCAACTTGATGGGATGCATTGTAAAAAGTGAATGTTTTTTTTACAGTCTGACAGCTAATTTTATGGTAATAAACTGTAAAAATTGCTAATTTTACAGTAATAAACTAAAATTACTAAATTTACAGTTTATTTCCATGCATTTTACAGTTTTAAACTGGAACCTCTGTTGCCAATATTATACTGTTTTTACCGTATAATACAGCTAAATTTTGCGGCAATAAACTGTAAAACTGCTAACTTTACCGTAAGAAACTAAAATTACTGGTTTTACAGTTTATTACTGTTCATTTTACAGTTTTAATTTGGAACCTCGGCTGCCAGTATTATACTGTAATAACAACAGTTCTTTTTTTTCAGTGTATAAGTACACAGTGTATAAGAACACAGTTATACCGTGGAATTTATAACTCCATCGTGGGTCTGGGTATCCCTAAAATAAATGAATATGGTTTGTGAACTTTTGCTATTTAGCAAAAATAGAAATTTTTCCTTTCTAAAAAGAAAATGCCAAACTGCATTCCTTGGGGAAAATTAGAAAATTTAAAAGGTTAGAGTTTAAAATAACCCCGTACTAGAGAACTACACAGATAAATAACCATCTCATAACCTCCTACTTTGGAAAATTACATACATTTATTCAATAAATAGTTTTTCAAATGAATGATTTAATTCTGTGTTTTTACCATTGTTATTATTTTATAATATGTCGTCATTGAAATACATAAATACCTTTGTGCATTCGCGCTTTTTTAACGTTGTAATTATCCTTTACATGTCGTAATATGTTGCACAAAATTGCATTTGTTAATTGTTTATGGGATCACTCAGCATAGTTTCTAGTTCTGGGAATACTTGAGGTAATTTTAATTTCTTTTCTCAATCACCCGCGATTCATCGGTGCCAATTAATTGATCTATATACATAACACTACTTTTGTATGCGTATGTCCGGGGTAAACTTCAAAACTACTGGACCGATTTTAACCATTTTTTCATCGTACATAGCTGCAGTAACAGGGAGCAGGATAAGCTATAATTTATTTCTAAAAAGCTTAGTTTAAAAAAGTTATTATGGAAAATAGTAAATTTCATATAGTTTCCCCATTAAATGATTAAATTTTCAGACCATTGTTGCAAACATTTGTTGCCTGGTAACAACAATATTAATGGTGATCATAATGAAAATGTGAACCAAGGCTTCTCTGGAGTAAGTATGAAATTTATTGCTTTCTTAGGATTTTTAGATTCATCTGTGCCAATAATCGCTAACGGGATTAAAAAAAAAGATAATTGATTTTGGCAACAGTTAGAGAACAGAAAATGATAAATTTGATTTCACGTTCTCCTTTACACCCAGTAAATATTCCGCATGGTCACAAAAAATACCTTTGAGAAATATGACTCTACTGGGCTTAGTTGAAAGTTATATACTTATTTTCTTGGATTTGGTATGTTTCATATAAACCCGTGTGACGCCGGGCACATCAGCTAGTTAAAAATAATCAGCAAAGTTTAAAGATGACAGATTACTGCTATTTCAATCAGTTCATTTCCAATTTTAAATTATATAAGAGAGCTAAAGCTTTCGAAAGGGGGCAGTGACATAAATACTCTGGTCTAAAAATTCAGAAAGTAGTTATAATAACTTGTTCTGTTAACTTCGTTTCTTACGGTGTACTATCGTAATTTAAATGCAGTTTATTCAACTGTTTTGCTTCGTTCCCAAGTGTTTTTATAAACTTCTAGCAGGTTAATATCTGTACCTCAGAACCAGACTAACGTAAGTCCACTTTCGTCATTTTTCGGTAGAGGGGAAAAACGATTGTCGAATACATCGTTTTTCCCCTCTACTGAAAAATGACGAAAGTGGACTTACGTTAGTCTGGTTCTGAGGTACAGATATGAGGCCACTATTTTGGCTTTTTCTTTATTTTGTCTGTATAGTAAATATTTCAGATATTATTTTTATAAACAGAATTTTTGTGAAGTATTGCGGATTTGGCGGTGCTTGAGTTCGTTCACAGTGAGAGAAAAATATCACTTGTGTTCCTTAATATACAGTCGAGTTTCTATAACTCGAAGTCTCTCCAGGGACCATCTAAAAGCTTCAGTTATTGGTAGTTCGAATTACAGGAAGTTCTGACAGCCTTCTGAAGACTTTGGGACACAATGCAAGCTTCGAGATCACGGGACGCGGGAGCGTCCCGCCCCGCCAAGAAAACCAAATACAAGCCGCCAAGAAATTCCCGTCGCCAATAAAAATGTAAAAGAGCGACTAGGACTGTTTACGCGAGTAGCCAAACCGGGGTTTCCACCCCTCTGTAGCTCGGCCCCATAAAGACCCTTAGAGTTCATTTTTGGTATACTCAATCTCCAGCGGCCCCTGACGGCACATACTAGAGCAAAACATCCAGGACCCTCAGGGGGAGGGGTGATATATGTTATAAAATCGCTATTTTTCGCACTTTTTAAAAATTGTTTGACAGGGGTCCAGACTAAACGGTAACTCGGATTGAGCTCTGCTTTTGCACCCACATTTATTTTGTCCCAAAGCTCGGCATAGGGGGTTTTTCGACCCCCCACCCCTCCCCCCTCGTTTTCATTTTCCGTATCTTTTCTCCCCGGGGGTCTTTAGTGTTGATTTTTGGTATGAATATTCTCGATGAGACATTGAGGACATTTTCCCAAAATTTACCCCCCGGGGTCATCGCACCCCGGAGTTATTAATGCTTAAAATTGGTCCGATTTCTATCTACTAGCTCTGTTCAACATCTGAGCATTTATGTTTTCATTGTTGGGCCACGAGGAAAGAAAACTCAATGATTTATAATTTCATCTGTTGCCAGTTTCTATTTGTTAACAAATAAAATATTTGTAATTGATTTTATTGCATAAGGCTTTTAAAAGGGATCTTCAATTTAGGCAAGGATTCAAGTGAAACAGCACTGCGATCGCTTCGAATTGCAATCGCTACTGGAAGTGAATTACATTATCATCAACTTAACTTGGCATGACGTCACTACGGGTGGAGCCAATAAGAGCTCACAAGCACTCAGCAATCTCCTCTTATTCGCCAAGTAGGCTGTGACGTTTTATCTAGCTCGTTTTTCATAGGCAAACGTCACGCTGACGTCACGATGTTTTTATCAAGAAACGTTCTAATGTAATTCATTTCCAGTAGCGATTGTAATTTGCGATGGCCTGTTTCACTTGAATCCCTGCCTTAGTTCATTTTAATATGAGATCGGCAGTAAGGGTTGGGGTTTTTTTTTAAACTTTTAATTTAATCGTAGTATTGTTAGCAACTAGCTTTGTTTTGCATCGGTTCGGGTGGTACATTGTGATTGATTTCAAATTTATCCTAGACTGAAGAAGATCCTTGAACTTTTGCACCAAATGCATGCTGCCAAGAAAACCACAGATGTCGGACCGCCAAGAAAAATGTTGAAGGGGAAAAAAAAACATGCAAAGTAAATTTTGAAGAGAAAAAAAAAACAGGCAAAGAAATAATATTAATTCAAAAACATGTGATATCTCCCCAAAAACAACAGTGTTGTAAAAAAATCCCCCGCCAAGAAAACCTTAAATACTCAGTCTTAAAAAGTTATGATATCGAGTTTTCCCGCCAAGTTTGTGCCAAACTACAACTAACCTGTATGTATAGTTCTTTTAAATTGTTTTCAGTCCTGCCAGGCGGGAAGTTTTTACTCATTAAGCAACTACCTCACAAGACAAAGCTTCCCGCCTGGCAAAACTGAAAACAATTTAAAGGAACTATACATACAGGTTAGTTGTAGTTTGGCACAAACTTGCGGGAAAACTCGATATCATAACTTTTTAAGACTGAGTATTTAAGGTTTTCTTGGCGGGGGATTTTTTTACAACACTTGTTTTTGGGGAGTACAGTATTATCTGAGTTATGGAGACTCGACTGTACGTTGTAATGAATGAGGGCGATGTCATTTCTATTCATTGAGGAGCTTCTATATTCATTGCAGGACCTCAGTTGAAGGCCATTGCAACTATGTCTGTGGGTTACGATCACATTGACACGAAGGAATGCAAAGCCAGGTGAGTTTCTCTTTTTTTTGTCACCATCTTTAGCATCACTGAGACCGATTATAAAAAAAATGTTAGTGTTTCAATTTATCTTGAAAATTTTTTAGGGCAAGATTGTGATAAATCCCGCGCGCCAGGTTTTCCCGGGTGATTAAAAAAATATTTTGAGGAAAAGTTGTTTCAGAACGACACAATACGAGTAAAAAAATCAATTTTAAACTGTAAGAAATTAATCGTCTGGTGACTTAAATTAAAAAGCTTTGTCGGACCCTTTTATGGATAGTGAGCATAATATGAATACACAACTCCCTGGTATGATTATTATAAACGAAAAGAAATGCATTATGTGAAAGATGTTTTTCCATTGCTGCAGTGTCAATGCTACAAAAACAACCTGGCATTTTTATCGTGGGTTAACAAAATGTTTAATTCAGAATAATTTTGTATGTAAATGCCATTAAAATAATGGATAATCCCAAAAATAAAGTGAAAAACGATATTCGTGTATGCATTAGCTGAAAAATGTCAATAACGTAACCACATATACATTTCAACTAATAGCTAAAAATACTAAACATTGAACGTAAAAAATATCTTTAAAAGGGCTATAAGGCAACCCATAACGCAATCGTGTTTTTCTGCATTCAGTTAATCAAATCATCAGCGCAAAAAAAAAGAAAGCAAAACAAAAAAGAAAAGGAAAGACATACGGATCAGAAGTTTACTGTATTACCCTTCTTTTCTTTATTTTTTATTTTAGTTATTTTTTTTTTTTTTTTTTGCATCCCAAATAAGTTAAAGGGGAGCACTATATAAACAATCCCTTTAAAACTTCTAATTAAATGTTGGCAACCCAGTAGAAAAAAAGGAATTGCTCTTTATAGTGAGGCTATTTAGTTTTTTAGAATAGAAGGAAACGAATTCTGTAAAAAACGTTTTTCCATTGGTACATTGTCAATGCAACGGAAACAACCTGTCTTCTTTATCGTACATCAGCAAATGTTGAAAACAGAATAATTTTGTATTTAAATGCCATCAGATGATATAGTCAGTTACTTTACAATACGCGCATGAAGGTCACAAATTTTGCGTCGGTTCTATGGAAATCTAACTCGATAAGCCTAAAAGTAAATGAAATTCTAGAGCAGTGGAGCTGCTTTCTCGCGTAGTTTCCAAGGAGAGAAGACGCAAAATTGGTGACCATGATGAGCCTATTTAAAAGTAACATACTTTTTTTAAATAATTTTCTCCAAAATAAATTTAAAAAAGAAGTCCAAATACTCTTATTAAATAAAGCTTGCAATTAGTCAGAGAAATAAAAGTATCACGTATTACACCAGAATTCAACATATTTCCCTTTTTTTTTTGGTTAATTTTTTTTCTCCGAAATAAATTAAACAGAGCATACTGAATAATCCATTTAAAACTTCCAATTAAATGACTGCACTCCAGAATAACAAAAGGAATTCCACTCTATCGGGAGAACAGACTATTTAGGAATATACTTGAGGCGGAATTGGTCCATCAGAGATGAGGGAATCGGAAATGTGTGCGATGGTTTTCTTCCCCCGATCGATAACGCAGCTCTCTTTCCAAACGAGTAAATTGAGTGTACCAACATTTGCCACGCCTCAATTGCCACTTGATGCGTGCATCCAGGGAGGACGTTTTACTTTATTTGAAAAAAATTAAAACCACAAAAGCTCCGGGACCAGATAATATTTATCCAAAAATTCTAGTAGAATGGGCAGAGGAATTAGTTGACGCTATAGTTAATATATTCAATGCTTCGTACAACTCAGGGATAGTGCCAGAGGACTGGAAACTAGCTAACATTACACCACTCTTCAAGAAAGGGTCTAGAGGTAATGCAGGAAATTATAGGCCTGTGAGTCTGACTTCAGTGGTATGTAAAATTTTTGAAACATTGATCAAAATTAAGATTATGAATTTCTTAGAAAATAATGGGCTGTTGAGTAGTTTGCAGTATGGTTTCAGAAAAGGTAAATCGTGTGCTACTAATTTATTACATTTCTACGACAAGGTTACCTTGGCTTTAGATAGCAAAAAATGCGTAGATGTTGTTTACATAGATTTTCAAAAAGCTTTCGATAAGGTACCGCATGTAGCACTACTCAGTAAATTAGCTGGTATAGGGGTAGGAGGTAAAATTCTAGTTTGGGTTAGGAATTGGCTGACAGGAAGGAAACAAAGAGTAGTTGTTAGGGGTAACTATTCTAAATGGAGTGAGGTTTTAAGTGGGGTTCCCCAAGGATCAGTTTTAGGTCCCCTTTTGTTTATTATTTTTATGAATGACATTCATGAAAATGTTTCTGGAAACATGAATTGTTTTGCCGATGATGTCAAACTTATGGGGGTTGTAGAAAATGACGAACAAATAAATCAGCTGCAACAGGATTTGGATCATATTACTAAATGGGCAGACAAGTGGGGTATGGCAGTTAATGTTGGGAAATGTCAAGTGCTGCATTTCGGTCATGGAAATAAGCATACAAGCTATTATTTACAGGGTTCAGTCATTAGTAGGGCAGATAATGTTATGGATCTAGGTGTCTTAATAAATCAGGATTTCAAGTCTAGTCAACAGTGCAGCATAGCTAGTAACAAAGCCAATAGGATGCTTGGGTTTATTAATAGATCTATTTCAAACAAATCTAAGAAGGTTCTTCTGCCTCTATATAGAAGTTTGGTAAGACCTCATTTGGAGTATGCTGTTCAGTTTTGGTCTCCTTATCTGAAGAAAGACATTAATTTATTGGAAAGGGTACAAAGAAGGGCTACAAGGTTAGTAAATGGGTTTTCTAATTTAGACTATGATTCCAGACTTAGAATGCTTAATATGTATAGTCTTGAGCGAAGGAGAGCCAGAGGAGACATGATTCAGTTGTTTAAATTTATTAAAATGAATGATGTTACGGGGTTAGATTTTCGCACGGAAAGCAGGACAAGGGGTCATTGTTTTAAGCTGTTTAAATCTCAGGCTAATCTTGAAATTCGAAAAAATTACTATTTTAGAAGGGTAGTGGGAACTTGGAACAGCTTACCGGAAGAGGCGGTAAAGAGCAATGGAGTAGATGGTTTTAAGAGGGCCATTGATCTTCATTGGGGTCTTTAATTTGACTAGGACCAGCCAAGTTGGGCCCAGAGCCTGCTGCTGGTCGCCACATTTGTATTTGTATTTGTATAAATGGACCAAAAGGCGATTATGCAGGAGAAGAATAACATTTTTAGGTTTTTATACAGTTTTTTCTCGGCTTGAAATCACGATATACTCTAAGTTCTCAAAATCGAAGAACATCAAAAACTAGGTACTTGGCAAGCTAACAAGGATTTTGTTTTAAGCAAATTGAACGAGTACTTTAACAAAATCAATGCGTGCAATTAAAATACTATCTTAATCTCTATTTTTTGTAAGTGATATAATTTTTGTCATTACTAATGGCCTTTTCATTCTTGTTTTGGGCCTTAAGAGACACATTCAGAAAAAAATTTTCTTAAACAGATAAAAATTTTGAATTTTTTTGTGCTGAACCACCATCTATTTAATAAGCAAAATTATAACATAGATATGAAAAAAAAATTTTTTTTTCAGTTTAAATTTAATTTAAAAGGAAAAAAAGGGGGTCGTTTAAATTTCTAAAATTCAAAATATTCGCATTTAATTTTCAATTTTTTTTTCAAAAATTTAAACATAAATATATATACTTTAATTTTTATTCGCAATTTGAAATTTTTTTATTCAACTGAAAGTAGAAAATTTTTGAAGAAAAGTATATTTCGAAAAATTCTAAGATACTTTTTTTTTACAAAAATTTATTTTTTGAAGTAAACATTTTTGTCAAATTTGCCAAATAAAAATTCAAGTTAAATGTTTGAAAAAGATATGCTCCAAATTTCATTGCTTTATCTTCATCAGCTCTTGACTCATAAGATGAATGCAAGAAGTCAAGAAAAATTGCAACATGAAGAAAAACGCGTTTGAAGTTTTCAAGGTCATGACAGCAGCTTTCTATAGGTTAGATTTTCCAAATAACAAGCAGCTAAAATTATGTCTTTTATACTAATTAAGATAGGAACAAGATTCAAACGTCATTTTAAGCAGAAACAAATCGATTTTTTTTAAATGATAAAAAGAAATTGCAAATTTTGACGATTTTTGTGTCCCGGACCCCCTTAAAAGGAAAAAAAAAATATATGTACTTAAATAGCCATTAATTTGTTTATTTATTTAGAGGGGGGTGGGCTGTCTATAAATGATGTCACATTTTTTTTTCAAGAAATTTGACCCACCCCCCCTTTTTTCACAAAGTATCACACTTACACTTCACCTAGCTTTCTTTTCTCCTCTTTATACATTTTACGCTGTTTATCGTACGTATATTGTAATTGAACTACAACAATCCTTATTACACTCTTCTTCCTTTTTGTAAAACACTCACAATCTCATTAATCCCCACCCCTTTCAAAGCATGACACTTGTGAACAGCCCCATACTTAAACATCTTGTTTGTGTACGACAGGGAAGACGTATTAGTTTCTCTGCATTGACACTGCTCTAGCAGAGAAGCGTCTTTTACAGAATTAATACTTAGTTAAGCATCAACAAATCGATTTTTTTTAAATGATAAAAAGAAATTGCAAAATTTGACGATTTTTGTGGCCCAGACCCCCTCAAAAGGAAAAAAAAACTTTTTTTATGTTCTTAAAAGCCATTAATTTGTTTATTTATTTAGAGGGGCTGTCTGTAAATGGTGTCACATTTTTTTTCTAGAAATTTGACTCCTCCCTCTTTTCACAAAGTTGCACTTCACCTTGCCTTCTTTTATGCATAAAATATAAATGTTAATTTATATTTTACGCATGTATTTTTATAAATTTTCTTGCGTAAAATATAAAAAGGGGTTTTTATATTTTACGCCGTTTATCGTACGCATATTGTAATTAAACTATGGAAATTCTTATTATACTCTTCTTCCTTTTTGTCAAACACTCACAATTTCATTAATCCCCCCCCCACCCCTTTCAAAGCATGATACTTGTGGACAGCCCCATATTTAAACATTTTGTTTGTGTGCGACAGAGAAGACGTATTAGTTTCTCTGCATTGACGCTGCTCTAGCAGAGAAGCGTCTTTTACAGAATTAATACTTAGTTTCAGAGTTTTCAAATCAGAGCTCAACAAGAAGTTCTGTCAAGAACTAAAGGAGCCTACTTTCCCGTACATCGACATCGGCATTCTCGCATCTGATCATTATTCTATTGATTATCTGAGACTGAAAATTATGTCAAACCTACCTTTTTAGCACTTAGAGCTGATTTCCAAAAGCAAAATATACCCCTCTCATCAGATGAAATAGACACGTAAAAAGTAATTAACGAATAAATAAAGTTTTGTCGCACCTTTTAAAGAGTAACTGTTACAGTTCCTCCGTAGAAAAAATCCCCCATCGTTTTCAAAATAATAATAATAATAATAATGAAGTAAATAAATAAATAAATAAAAGTACAAAGAGCATCAAAACACATTTTATCAAAGAAAGAAAAAAAAAAAGAAAAAAAAAAGCTCGTCCGTTAATAAAATGTCTCGAATTTCACTTTTAATCCGTTGCCAGTTGTTAAATTTTAATAAACAGACCTGCCAACCTTATGAAATGAAAAAAAACAGACCAAAGCTTCAAGGGAGAAAAAGGGAGATTTTAAACCATGCTATAATAAAGAAAAAACTCTTAAGTATTTACAGCTTAAAGTAGACTAATGTAACATCCCATATTAACTCGTTACCATCCCAGGGTAGTTCTTTAAAGATTCTTCAACTATGTATAGAAAAGGGTTTACGTAGGTACGATTTTGTTGTTCAATATAATATCCATTGTGTATATACTCTTTGACCCCCCTCCCCTCTCCACAAAATTTTTTGGAGAAAAAATAGTCCTGTAAAAAATGGTTTGCTTTCTAGCAAGCTTCAGTATTGACATTGTTGTGTTAGAACAATTTCATTTCAAAAACATAATATGCATTAATTATTTAACATCAATAACATGTAATGAACTACTTCAAAATGTACACATTTATGAAACTATTTTTGAAATGCCAATTAAGAAAATTCAAATGATTGCTTATTTGATAAAATAAATAGACATTTTTAAATGAGTAGACATAATTTTACTTTAGTAAAATATTCAAAAAATTAAGACCATGCTTCAAATTTCATACATTTTGTTTCTTTTTTTTAAGATTTAATTCTAAAGATAAATTACTTATGCTTTACGTTTGTTTCAAACATTTAAGCATCATAATTGCTCAGGTCAAAAAGAAAATTTAGCTGTCAAATATGCAATAGTTTAAAAGCAAAATTTGTATTCATCATCCTTCTCCTAATTTTATGATCTTTTTTTAACATATCATTTTTCTAGTCTGCTAAAACTGCAGAACTATCCCACTAAGTAAATGTTAAGAATGACAACTAAATCAAAACGATCGTTTCAGCTGAGGAGGATTGAAACAAATCGCTAGTTTTCAAACTTTGTCGAATTTTTCAAAGACCAAATGTTTAAAAATAATAATAATAAATGTTTGGATGAAAAATAACACGAAAAAGTGTAAGTTAAGGCTTTGTAGACGAGTAAGAAGTTATCTGAAAGCTAAACTTTCAATTCCTGTAATGGATGCAAAAAGATTGCACACATATACCCTGACACTTCGTTCCTGTTATCTTACGATTTTAAAACATTAAGAACAAAACATAAAAAAAAAATATTGTCATTTGAGCCGAAGATTTCAGTTATAAATTCGTAATAAAACGGCAATTTTGATAATGGAACTTTTTGACGCACTTTCGGCGCAAAATGGGTAAAAAAATTTTTGTAGCAGGTGGTATTCGGCGGTGCACATCGACGCAATGGTGCAGCTTTTTTAGCATTGCGCACAGATCAGAGCTGATAGCTACGCCATCTATTGGGGCTGTGATTAACTATATTTTACAGATGAAAGTAATTACTCAATTTTGAAAAAAAAAAAAAAAATACAAGAAAATACAAAAATGAAACATAAACGGGAGAAATCAATACTCAAACGTACAATTGGGAGAATGGAGTAAAAAACGGGAGTCTCACGTGAAAAACGGGAGAGTTGGCAGGTCTGAATGAAGAATAAAATGTTCTCGTGAATGAAATATTTTTGTTACAAAAAAAATCGATTGCAAAAAAAAAAAAAATAAATAAATAAATAAATAACAATAATAAATAAAATAAATCAAATGAATAAATAAACAAAAAATCGTCTGCACGTTCAGTCATTTTTTTTCTGAGCCTGCATTTCCGCCATGTTCGCGTAGTCGGAGACGAAATCAGAGTCCTCACAGAAGATTACTCAGAAAAGTACTTTACAAACATTATTTATCAAAACCATTTTCTTACAAAGTTAGTTTGAAGGAAATCCGACTTTAAGTTCAGGATCAACATTCAACTTAAATTCCTGTGCAGTACTACGCTAATTAAATGAGCTGTACTCGCCGAGATCTTTCGAACAAAAAAAAGTTTATTCCATTCGGACGGTTCACTCAAAAGTTATTAGGTGGGGAAAGGTTGCTTGAATGGTTCAATGTTGAACCAAAAATGTTCAAATTGAAAATTTAAATACGGTAATAAAGTATCCTTGCCGAGATGCTTCGAACAAAAAAAAGTTTGTTTAAATCGGACTGTTCATTCAAAAGTTATTAGGGGTGACAGCCTATTTGAACGGTTCAATGTTGAACGAAACATTGTTCAAATCGAAAATGTAGATACGGGAATGAAGTATCCTTGAAAAGATCTTTCGAACAAGAAAAAGTTTGTTCAAATCGGACTGTTCGTTCAAAAGTTAGTATCGCGGGACAGGTTGTTTGAACGGTTCAAAGTTGAACCAAAAATTGTTCAAATCGAAAAATCAAATATGGGAATGAGCTGTACTCGCCGAGATCTTTCCAACAAAAAACAGTTTGTCCAAATCGGAATGTTCATTCAAAAGTTATTAGGGGGGGGGGGACAGACAGACCGACCGACCGACAGACCGACGCACAAATTCCCCATCTCAATACCCCACTTTCAAATTTTTAATTTTTCGATATTCATTTTACCTTTTCATTTTTTAACTTTATTTTAACTGATATTTTTTGGACTTGGCGATATTTTTTTAACTTGGCGATATTTTTTGGACTTGTCGATATTTTTTAGATGCATTAAGCTACTTTTAATACTTTTTTCGTCTTTCTTTTATTTTTCACGGGAAAGTGGGCTAAAAAGGGGGTATTGTCATTAAAGTTCTGTTTTACAAAAGAGAACAAATATTTTTCTCGAGGCTTAAATGTTTTATTGATGCGGAAGTATTAATGATATTTGTATATGGTTTTTAAAATACTGAAGCGAGGTTAATAATTTTTAGAGTCCAACTTTTGATAGAGATTATGTTTATTTCATAGATCTCGTCTGTAACAGTTCATTGTTGCAGTTCAAATACTATGTTTTCGATGGACTACATAGGAACTAAAGTCAGAAGGAATTGACTCTCCCGGTTACATTTTTTCTTACACCTCTATATTTATCGATCGAACACCAATTATCAAATTGGAGAGTTCTGTTGTTTGTTTCCTTTTAGATAGTTATGTTAAAGAAAAATTTAAATTCTGCAAAAAATGAACTGCTGTTTTTACAGAATAGTACTGGCAACCGAGGTTCCAATTTAAAACTGTAAAGTGCACAGTAATAAACTGTAAAACTAGCACTTTTACGGTTTATTACTGTAAAGTTGGCGATTTTACAGTTTATAGCCGTAAAAGTTAGTCGTATTATACTGTAAAAACAAAATTAGCAATTTCACAGTTTATTACTGTAAAATTAGCAATTTTTTACAGTTCATTACTATAAAATTAGCTGCATCATACTGCTAGGGATGCACCGATTAATCGGCAGTATCGATTAATCGACCATAATCGGTCACTTTGTCGATTATTAATGATCGGCAGAATCGGTCCGATTAATCGACCGAAAAAACATTTTTCAAATATTATTCTTTAAGGTAGACCTTCACTAAGAAACTCTGATGAATAATTTCATTAACAGTAATAATAATCCTCACAGACGATATGAAGCTTTTTTAAAATTAATTCTCCTTCTTTGAATAAATATACAAAAACAATGTTGCAACATTTTTCATGTGGCGATAGTTTTCTCCTTAGCAGTGCTTTTAGATAACCTCTCATTTTCATAGAATAAAAGTATTGAATTAAATTGCTGCTAATTATTACAAAATATGAATTAAAAATACTCCTAAATTGGAGTGTTCACCACAGACTACCCCTCCCCCTTTTTTATGTCCCAATTTTTCATGTCCAATTAACATAACTAACAATGTGTTAGTAATATTATTGACAATAATATGAAAATTGGTTCTAAGAAATTTGATAAAATGTTGAAATTAGTTTGTGAAAACTAGGAAAATGGAAATAAAGAATCTTCTCTCAGAAATAAATTACTTACTATTTCTAAACTTGGAATTGCATAAGACAGAAAAAACACTGATGGTAAAATTGGTGGTCGAAAAACAATCATTCTTATCATTAATCGGCCGATTATCAACAACCGATTAATCGGTAATCGGCCAATTTGTTTATCAGTGCATCCCTAGTAATTAACAACATACATTTTGTAGTGTGAACTGAGAGTTAAGCCCGATATTACAACTCGATCCCCCCCCCCCCTTTTATACGTGCCCTTCAGTTTTGTCCGCATATGTGCACTAGGGTGGGGCGAAAAATAAAAATGTTTTCAGATTAACTTCTAATAGTTGCCAAAAGTTGTCTTTGGTAATAGTTAGCTTTTGTGCAAAATTTGAGAAAAATCGTTTAATATCTTCAGGGGGCGCTGCGATCGCAAAGTTTTACCATAGCTTTGTTATGGATTTTATGGCTAAAATATCAAAAAGAATGCCTTTAGCTAGTCTCTTTGCGTTTTTTTTACTCAAAAGATGTTTTCATGCATTAAAAGCCTATGAAATGACTCGCAAACATTATTTTATATGATATATTTATATTTCAAACAAATCACTTTTTTTCCGTTTTTGTTTCTTTTTAAATGCTTGAAATATAAATATATCACATAAAATAATTTTTTGTGAGTTATTTCATATGCTTTGAATGCATGAAAACATCTTTTGAGTAAAAAAAAACGCAAAGAGACTAGCAAAAGGCATTCTTGTTGATATCTTAACCATAAAATCCATAACAAAGCTATGGTAAAACTTTGCGATCGCAGCGCCCCCTGAAGATATGAACCGATTTTTCTCAAATTTTGCACAAAAGCTAACTATCACCAAAGACAACTTTTGGCAACTATTAGAAGTTGATCTGAAAACCTTTTTATTTTTCGCCCCACCCTAATGTGCACGCCATTGGAAACATTGACATTCTTGAAAAGTTCTCGATAGCCGAAAAGTCTAAAAATATCTTTTCCCCTCAACATTTTTTTAGTTTTAAGAGCGGGTAGGAAGCTTTCTACCGGGATAGAAAAAGAACGCTCTAAACGCTTTCTTCGGTGCCTTTATACGCAAAATTTTAAATAGAGTGCATCGTAGTAACTTGCGTTTTGTTCACTTCCTATAACAAGTAGTGATGATGAAAACATTTTGTATGTTTCGGAAGTCAATAAGTCCATTTTGTCAAGTGGACATAATTTTTCAAATCTATCTATATAAAAATGGATTAATGTATATTTGTATGTATGCACGTTTATTCCTTATACAAATCTAGTTTTCTTCGGATTTTCATTTAAACTTGGCACAGAGGTTCCTGGATGCACTAGAATTCTCATAGGAGGGGTTTTGAAATTTTCCAAAAAGCTCAAAATTCAAATTTTTTGTCTCATTTTCTTTCAATAGATTGAAAGAAAATTTCTATAAAAATCGATGTATGTATATGCAATACCGGGAAATGCCGGGTAACAAGCTACTGCTTAATAAATGATCGTAAAAAGTCTGTCGAACCCCGCTATAGTGAACCATCTACGGATACCGCAATAAGTCCACTATAACCGATATTTCACTATATATCCAAATTCTTAGAAAGACGTTTTTAGCACATGCGGAAATAGTGATCCTGATAGTACATAATATGTTGATAAATTATTAGCAAATTGAGTAGAAAATCAATTAAATACTAAAAAAGAAGTTTTTTCTTAATAATATTTGGTTTTATTTCTACTAAAAAAAAATTTCCTCGCCTAGGTGGATTCAAAGTAGTTAGTTTGTTAGTATGATTCTCTCCTTAATGCAGCTTTTACATAGACTGTTATCGTTTGTAGTAATATACTAGCAGTACCCCACGGTGATGCCCGTTCAATAAATGTAAAAGAAGTCAACTGAATCAAGTTAAATTCACTGCTACCCTCTGAAGTAAAATTATTATATTTTTTAGTTCAAATGTTCTCCACAACCCTTTTAAAATCCCGCTAAAAGTCCTGTCAAAGTTTATAGCAATTCGCCAAATAAATCAAAAAGACATGAAGTTAAGTAAGTAACAGGAGATATTAATCATTCAAATTTGGTCAATTTTCAAGGCTTAACTCTATACGCAAATTTAAACCACTGTGTAACTTTAGGGACGAAAGAGTATGTTTGTCTGAAAAATGGACCTAGTGTTTCAGTTTTGCGTGTAGAGTTGGGCCTTGAAAATGGACTAAATTTGATTAACTTTTCTTTTTCAGAAAAAAACCCCTTTCCAACGATGTATAATGTTTGGTAGTGGGGGGGGGGGGGGAGTTCCCACCCTCCTCGATTATGCCGGGTACACCAAAAATGAGACTAATTAATTAATTTAAAAATAACTAATTCGAAATTTAGAATTCGGCGTTCGAGCCCGAGGTCCATTTCACGGGGATACGTTCGAATTTTGTGCCAAGTTTCAGGTCTGTAGGTGCTGTGGGAGCTTCTAGCCATCGGTTACAAACATATAAACAGAGCCCATCATCTTTATATATATAGATAGTTTAAATGTATGCGAGTGTTATTGATTATTTTAAGTCATTGCATACCCTGTATCTTTTTTAATCTCTTTTGCATATTATCCTCAAAATTAAGAGTTTACTGTATGTGTAAATAAACTAAAAATCCACTCCAATCGAATTCCAGTTTCTTCATCGTCCTCTATGTATAAAATAGCATCAGAAAAATGAGAGTTCGGACGGGAGCGGTAAAAAAGTTCACTTCAACTGAATGTTCACTTTATCACGGATTCATTATAGCGGGATCCGACTCTATTTTCAAAACGAAACAGAATTGTTTGAAAAAATCTGGTATGAACTCCACACTACTTCCTTTTACGTGTAAATTTCTTAGTAATATTTACTCCCCTAATCTGCCACGAAACAATGCAAAAAATATTTTACAATGGTTAATTTTCTAAATATTGCTGATTTTAATATCATTCAGTGAATTTTTCGCAAAATATCGCCAATAGCGCCAAGTTGAGCCCAAATTCAAAAAATAATTTTTTCGCCAAATTTGTCGCCAAGTTGGCGTCAAACACTTGGCGACCAAAACATTGGCGACATATCGCCAAGTGGTCGCGCTAATTCATATCACTCGAGTCTGCATTGAAATTAACACTGATTTATCCCAAAAAAGGGGTAATACACCCCCTTGGGAACATTCGAATGCAACCACAAGGGGAGGTGCACAACTAGACCATCCTCAGAGCCTACATACCAAGCTAGAAGCTTCTACGGCATATAGTTTTTGAGTTATGCGAGGCACATACGCACATACATCCGCACACACAACCGCACATACGTACATACAGACGTCACAAGAAAACTCGTCATAATTAACTCGGGGGTGGTTGAAAAGGATTTTTCGGCTGCTTATATGTTGGTAGGTACATATGCACGTGCTGACAGGTCAGCACGTGCGATATATCACCAAGCGATATATCACCAGCGATATATCACCAAGCTGGCGACAAATTTGGCGAAAAAATTTTTTTTTTGAATTTGGGTTCAACTTGGCGCTATTGGCGATATTTTGCGAAAAATTCACTGAATGATATTAAAATCAGCAATATTTAGAAAATTAACCATTGTAAAATATTTTTTGCATTGTTTCGTAGCAGATTAGGGGAGTAAATATTTGAATTGTTACCTTGCTCACTCCAAGCACTTTTTTAACACTTAAGGCAACTGCTTAGAAATTTACATGTAAAAGGAAGTAGTGTGGGGTCCATACCAGATTTTTTTTTTCGCGATCACAATACTTCCTTTAATACGTAAAAGGAAGTAAAAAGTTAACACAACAAATGATACAGTATACTGATTTTATGCTGTGATCATTTATCCGAAGTCAGAAACAGGCAGCATCAACATGAAGAGTAATATAGTGATCAAACAAAAAGGGACAGTGGTCTATAGTTGGTATCTTTCTCGTCACTTCACGGTTAAATGAATTTACGTGTTTAATGAAGTTTGTACCTAAGTAAAAGTTACACCGTTTCGTTTACCAAATGTAGTTAAAAACTCTTTCACTTGCTCATCCAAAAAAATACTTTTAAAGCGCGTTGTAGTCCTTATTGTTTCGCTGTGGTTGTACCTTGAAAAGATTATGAATAATAATAAGTTTAAAAAACTATAACTCAACTACAAAAAAAAAAAAAAAGGACTGAAAGGTAAGAAACAAGGTAGGTGCTATTTAATATCATCGTCTTATTAAATAAAACAAGACGTTTGATATCTTAGCTATACCTGTTTATTTAGTTCTACGACTTGAACCCTCTGCAAGTTCCACATTAACAACGTAATTCAATTCAAATGCTGTAGTCGTGCGTTGTCAACTACAGAAAAACAATTTGATAGAATAACATTATAACCTAATTTACCATTCTTGTATATATATATATATAGATCAAACTAATATGTTTGCTTGTGTATCAAGTTTAAATGCTTGCTTTCTGCAGTTGACAACGCACGACTACAGCATTTGAATTGAATTACGTTGTTAATGTGGAACTTGCAGAGGGTTCAAGTCGTAGAACTAAATAAACAGGTATAGCTAAGATATCAAACGTCTTGTTTTATTTAATAAGACGATGATATTAAATAGCACCTACCTTGTTTCTTACCTTTCAGTCTTTTTTTTTTTTTTTTTTTTTGTAGTTGGGTTATAGTTTTTTAAACTTATTGTTATTTCTGACTTTTTAGAGCTTTTTTGTAGTCGGGTTACAGGCTTTTAAAACTTTTTTATTTTACTACACTGTATATTAGAAAATGAATATACATTACAAAATTAAATGTACATAACAAAAAAGTATGAAAAGTTATTTGGGTAATTTTTACTGAGCAGTGTCAAAACTTCTCAGCCTTTCCAATTCCATCAAAGACGCTGAATCATGAGGGTTGCTTAAAAGTTTCCGTGGGTCCAGATCGCTTATAAAAAAGCCCTCCAATGTCCTTACCCTACTTAATGCGACGTAAAATTGGCCTTTTTAACTAATTTCATGCTAAAATCTAGGTCAGCCTTAAACTTGAAATTCATTGTTGTTGCGATTTTTGTTTGAACTAAAACACACTTAGCTACGAAAATATCGGTTAAAATCGGTGCTTGTCTAGGAATAATCGATTTTTCCTCTTGTTAAATTCTAGTAAAGTGTAGCCTATGACACTCGAGACTCGAAAACGAATCGTTTGGCACCTCATTCATCAAAATCGAATGAATAGTTTAGGAGCTACGGTGGAACATCCTTAACCACAAACATAGCCAGACTGATAAAAACATAACCCTTCCTTTAGGCTTTGCCGCAGTCGGGTAAAAATTAAAGTGCCAGTCCCTTTTGGGGCACTCTTTATGGTATAATTCTTACTTTAAGGCAGGGATTCAAGTGAAACAGCACTGCGATCGCTTCGAATGCAATCGCTACTGGAAGTGAATTACATTATCATCAGCTTAACTTGGCACTGACGTCACTACGAGCGGAGCCAATAAGAGCTCACAAGCAGTCGGCCATCTCCTCTTATTCGCCAAGTAGGCTGTGACGTTTTATCTAGCTCGTTTTTCATAGGCAAAGGTCACGATGAACGTACTAATGTAATTCATTTCCAGTATCAAGAAACGTTCTAATGTAATTCATTTCCAGTAGCGATTGCAGTTTGCGATAGCCTGTTTCACTTGAATCCCTGCCTAAATCTCTTTCTTTATAAATCGTCTTTTTTGTAGATGAAATCTTTATCAATTTATTTTCCAATGTTCGTGCTTATTACAGTTTGCGTTTCGTACGTTCAGGAACGAGGGTTTAGCATATTTCAAGCCTTTGAAAGAAAGACAATGGTGGATCCAGAAAGTTTTCGAGGGAGGGGCGAATACTCTTTGTTACTTTTTACTATAAATACTGGTTTATAAATATTGATCGCAAAACTTTCGGACTTCAATTTCGAAATACTTCAGAAGGAGAGTCTCAAAACTTCTTCCCACCAGTTTCATTAAAACTCATAGAAAATCGTATTTTTAGAACTTCAATGTCGAAAAACTACCGGTGAAAAGTTCCCTAAGGGAAGGGCGATCGCCCCCGTCTATCCTTGTATTCCCCTACTGTTTGGTGAAAAAACTTATAAGTTTGTTACCATGAAATTAGCTTTTATTTTCGTACTTCCAGGAACATCCCCGTCAGCAACACCCCCGATGTGTCCACCGACTCCGTGGCCGAACTGACCGTCACCCTGCTGCTTGCGGCGGGGAGGAGGCTCATCGACGCTGCCGCTGCCATCAAGAAGTAAGAGAACCTATCTCCTTTACGCACTGCAAAATTCCTGATGATCCGCATGCTTTAAATCTGGTTTTTGGATTATTCGAGCTGCTTGAAAATCGCCACACAATTTGTTTGTCGCTGAATTTCCACGCACATAGGGAACTTGGGACGAGGATTCATTGAAACAACTTCTTGTTATATCATGTCCAGCTCTCTGTGAGGCTCGTTCGGATGCGTCACACTTTTCTTGCGTCTCCAAAAGATGATAAAAGCTTTGACGAAGTCAGAATACGCCTCCCAACTTGTTCGTCAAATTCACCGAGGATTTGAATAGGATTCATTAAGGGGTTACAGTGCCTCAAAAATGACCAAAAGACCAAAAAAAATTTTATTGCTTATTTCAAAAGTAAAAGTTATTTAAAACACTCAGAAAAAAATAGCATTGTTCTAGCTAAATTATTTAAAAAGTTATGTGCGACTTTAGGGCATACATGCTATGTGTTCTAATGGAAAAGCCAAACTTTAAAGTGCTTTTTCTCGGTGATCAGTTTTTAGTGTTTCTATGTTACTGGAAATGCTAAGGAATTTTTTCTATAAAAGATATAACTTTAAAGCAATATTTTTTGCATTCAAGATAATATATTTAACCCTTCACTGCACGATTTTTTATATTTTCATGAAAAAAATTATATGTTACCTTTAAATAGCCTCGAGTTCAGGAAAAATGAAAAAAAAAAATAATCTTAAAAATTTGCACCAAAAATGATGTTTTAATTGTTTATTCTATATGTGGCACAAAGCACATAGCATATGCTTTGTATGTCGATAAGTGTAATAATCTACCATGTGTTTTGTGCCATATAAGTGGTATAAACAAATTTTCCACTAAGTGTATGTAAACAATTTTAGAACAAAGGAAATAATGACTAAGCACACTTCTAACGGAAATGCAGACACTCTTTCTTTCAAAAGCAAGAACTGTAATACCTAGACTAGTGCAACTAACTAGTGCATAAACATCACACTAAACTGTTATAGCAATGTTCCAGAAGGGGCACAAAGCTCAGTTTAACTGCATTTAAAATTGCATAGGAATATATGAGGGTTTATTTGGTTTGTGCCAGATCTGGCACGCCGTGCAGTGAAGGGTTAACAAAACTGTGGATTGAATAAGCGTTTTATTAATTACAAAAATTTTTAGAGTTAGTTAAACTTCGAAGAACAAAATTTTCTAAGAATTTTTTACATAAATGGTCACAAAATATTTTCTAATCTAAATATACGAAAATGAATGCACAGATTTGTTGAGGTAATCCTTCTGATCATTTCACAAAAAGAAATTTTGAAATTAGTGCAGAAACAAAAAAGCCTTAGGGTTTCTAAAAAATTGAAATTTTCTTACATTTTTCAAATTTTCAAAAAAAGTTTTCAAAATTTTTAATGTTTGAAAATAAATTATTGATTGTTAAACAAGGCAGAAACAAATATTTCAAAGAATTAACTTTTTCACTTAAATTAAAGAAATTTGTTAGAAAGGTACTGTAACCCCTTAAGAAGAAAAAAAAAACATTATTATATTGCGTCTAATAAAGTTCATTTAGGTATATCCTGCTTTTTTCGGTTCTCCAAAAGAAAAGAAAAACAGATTATAAGAGAATAAAATAATGCAAACACAAGACGTAGCCGAAGCAGAGTTGAAGAGCTTGGGAGATAAAGGGGGTTAGGTGACAAAACAGAGATTGCGCGTAATTAAAGTTTAAAGTTTTATTGTTGCAGTTGTTGCAGTTTTCTTGTTTCTCCTAGTTTTGTCATTACTGTGCGTATGAAATTGGTCTATTGACATCAACTGTTTGATGTACCAAAATTTATTTGATTACCTGTATCCATTGCTTACCATTGTACAGAGTGTTCATTTTTTAAAATGTAACTTAGCACCTTCATCCTCCAAGCCCTTCAATTGAAGAACGCTAAAATTAAACTAAGAGGAAATTAATAGCAATTTCCTCCTTCGCCACTTGCAGTCAATGAAGTAGGGGAGTTTCAACCTATCAAATATTCCTACTTTGACTAAGATATTCTTGAGAAACTTACAACACGCAAAAATTCACCATCGCCGATTTTAACAAGAAGTTCTGTCAAGAACTAAACGAGCCTACTTTCCCGTACATCGACATCGGCATTCCAGCCAGGGGCGGCCCTAGCAGTTTTGCCGCCCCGGACAAAAATGGAAAATGCCGCCCCTCTTAAAGTTTGAAAAGAAATAAATTGCTTATGAATACAACTCAATAAATAGGTGCTGTGAATTAAAAGTAGTGTGACAAAATAAATTCCTATATTCAGGGTCGGATTTAAACCGAATATCGCCCTAAGCTATTTTAAATATAGGGCCCCTTTGGTAGTCCCTAAAACTTTGTTGTAGTCAAAACAGGCTGTTTTTGTCCTTTATTATAACTGTTTCAAAAGCACTTGCCCCCCCCCCCCTTTTTTTTGCACTTCATACTGCCTTTTTTTATTTTTACTTCATTCATTTTTATTGATCTTGGTGACGGATGAGTATGAGGAGAATGATGCAGTGACTATTTTTTATTAAGTATGGAATAGTTGGAAATTCAGGGGGTAGGGAGTTTCTCTCTAGGGAAAAATTTGGAAAAAAAATCTGGTATGGACCCCACGCTACTTCCTTTTACGTGTAAATTTCTTAGTAGTTGCCTTAAGTGTTAAAAAAAGTGCTTGGAGTGAGTAAGGTAACAATTCAAATATTTACTCCCCTAATCTACCACGAAACAATGCAAAAAATATTTTACAATGGTTATTTTTCTAAATATTGCTGATTTTAATATCATTTAGTGAATTTTTCGCAAAATATCGCCAATAGCGCCAAATTGAACCCAAATTCAAAAAATAATTTTTTTGCCAAATTTGTCGCCAACTTGGCGATATGTCGCCAACTTGGCGTCAAACACTTGGCGACCAAAAGCTTGGCGACATGTCGCCAAGTGGTGGCGCCAATTCATATCACTTGAGTCTGTATTGAAATTAACATTGATTTACCCCAAAAAAGGGGTAAAAGACCCCTTTGGGAACATTCGAATGCAATCACAAGGGGAGGTGCACAACTAGAAACCCCTCAGAGCCTACATATCAAGCTAGAAGTTTCTACGGCATATAGTTTTTGAGTTATGCGAGCCACATACGCACATACATCCGCACATACACCCGCACATACATCCGCACATACGTACATACAGACGTCACGAGAAAACTCGTCGTAATTTACTCGGGGGTGGTCGAAATTGATTTTTCGGCTGTTTGTATGTTGTTAGGTACATATGCACGTGCTGACAGGTCGAAAAAACTACGCGACATTCATTCAGGGGTGAGCAAAATCAAAATTTAGACCGAAATTTGAGTGAAATTTTTTTCGTGATCACAATACTTCCTTTACTACGTAAAAGGAAGTAATAAATCTAAAATTCTGCATTTTGAGGTTTTATAAAGGGTAACTAAGACAACAAAAATAACAGGAGAAAAATAGGCAAACAATACCTTTTAAAAGTTATATCTTTGTTTGCAAATTAAAATCAATTAAAATAAAAATTCCTTGTGCTTGTGGTTCTTTACATCGGTGACATTAATCAACAATAAAAAAGAGGTTGGGAGGAAAAAAGAAAACCGACAATAAAGTTAGTGTTGGACAGTCGCTCCAATCTGCCGACTAATACAACACTGAATTAAATGTAAAATGATCAATAGAAAAAAATGCATTGAATGATTTAAAGGAAAAGATGTCAGTATTTAAACTAGCTGTCGTGGCCGTCACGAAACTTTCTTCTATATTTATCTCATGAATTCCAGTTACAAAATAAAATACGTACTCGCCCGAATAATTGGAGACAGCTCCAATTCCCCAATTATCGTAATAACCCTGCAAATGCAGAATCAATGAGGGAAATTGGAAATCATTGCAAAAGCCTTGTTTAGATTAATTGCACAAACATTTTATTTGTTAGTAAAAAGAAACTGGCAGCAGTTAAAAATTTCAAATCATTGAAAGTTTTCAGCTGTTTTGATAATTAAATAGCGTGAAAGCGATTTTTTAATGAATTAATTTTTCGCATTGTTGACTAAGCGCAAAAATCACCCCACCCTCCCCCCGGGGAGATTGGCGCCAAAATTTAATCGATGCTTGCTTCCATATTGGGTTAGTGTTATTCCAAATTTCATTCAAATCTCAGCAATATTTCTCGAGATACAGTAGGTGCAATGACAAAATAAGCACTTTTGATTGCTCCACCCCCCTTTGAGATATTGACACACAAATTGAATCAGCACTTGTACTCAATAGGGTCTACCTATGGACCAATTTTCGTTCGATTCCGCCTGTTACTTCCTGAGATATAGCAATCACCTCCGCGCAGAACATGTGCGATTGCTCCACCCCCCTTTGAGATATTGACACACAAATTGAATCAGCACTTGTACTCAATAGGGTCTACCTATGGACCAATTTTCGTTCGATTCCGCCTGTTACTTCCTGAGATATAGCAATCACCTCCGCGCAGAACACGTGCGATTGCTCCACCCCCCTTCGAGATATTGACAAACAAATTGAATCAGCACCTGTACTTAGTAGGGTCTACCTATGGACCAATTTTCGTTTGATTCCGCCGGTTACTTCCTGAGATATAGCAATCACCCCCGCGCAGAACACGTGCGATTGCTCCACCCCCCTTGGAGGAATTCGCTAAAAAAAGTCAGGTGCACCAGTTCACATGGTGGTACATATGTGCAAAAATTTTTGTTCGATTTCATTCAGTAGTTTTTGCTCTAGCGCGGCCACAAAAACTGGTCACACACATACAGACTCACACACAGACACACACACAGACACACAGACAGACAGACATTTTCCAAAAATGGTCGAAATGGACTCAGAGCACCTCAAAACGTGCAAATCCGTCAAAATTCGACATTCGAAAATTTTCACGAAACCAATACTTTCTTCTATATATTAGATATAGAAGAAAGTAAAAACAGAAGAGTAACATCCCGGCCATAAGGACAATTGATTCTTTATGCATTTGATGATAAAAAATAAAGTTGCATCACTTTTAAAAGAGTTTCAAATATTTATTCAATTGTTTTCAAGAAATCTAGAACAATTATATTTAAGGCACTTTATTTGCACTTAGCAGCCTCTGGCATTTTAATACTGAATTGCTTAGTTTCGCAGATTGCACTAACTTTGTAAGAAACATCTGTTTTACGTTAAAAAGTATATACTAAAGATTTTTCTCAACATTGTTTTTTTTTCATGGGTTTATGTAAGTATTAAAAATATATAATGTGTCCTAAATTTTTAAATCTATTTATATATACAATCAATTATCTAAAATTTGTAAAATTATCATTTAACAAATGCAGTTAAATAACACTTGTAGCTGATGCACACTTACATGACAATTTGATGAAAGATTACTAATTTACTTGCTATATCAGAAGTATCAGTTAAAGTATCGTTGAAAAAGTATTGTTGTGATCAATAGCTGAGCTACGTTCAAATATCTAAGAAACCCTAGGGTTTCCCAGAATCTAGTTTTAAGATCTTTGTGTTACATCAAGCGCATTTATATGACTTATTTCTCTCTAAAATTTTCTCTATATATAACTTACAGAACTGGTATCAGGGGCACCCCGGTGGGGGGACACTATGACCTCCAAAAAAATTTTCATATTCGGAAAATTTCCGCTAATGTTTCGGAAAATTTGAAGACAGTGAGACAGTTTTTTAATATTACAATCATGCATAATTTTATTATTTTTTGTTTCAATGATGCCTAATATCTCTTCTTAGCATATGTAGGTATCTATGCATGTACACATTTTATTATTTTTTTCTTTTAGTAGTTCGGTAAAATTCGGCGCTTCCTTTGATGAGTTGAGATTTTTTTCCCTCCCAAAAGAAGTACATTTTAGGCACCCCAGCTTCTTTCAACAATTTCAAAATCTTGAATTTCTTAAAGTTAACTGCTGTAGGTAATTTGTTTTTAAAATGTCTCCATTGACAATTATAGTTTCTAAGGATTTATTTACGTTATAAATATATATTCGTTTATTTTAATACTCTATGTTAAAGTAGCCGAAAATGTTGTTTTGAATGGATACATTAAAATAACAAGCTTAAACATCGTTATATTCATACATTTCACGATTCCAAAGTGCAAAAAAAAAAATGAAATTTGTTACATTTTTTTTGTACGTTTCTTTCCTAAAAGAAAATTTATTTTATACGTTCGAGCCAAAATGCCGCCCCTAAAATTTGCCACCCCGGACAGGGGTCCGGAATGTCCGCCGCTAGGGCCGCCCCTGATTCCAGCATCTGATCATTATTCTCTTGATTATCTGAGACTAAAAATTATGTCAAACATACCTTTTTAGCACTTAAAGCTGATTTCTAAAAGCAAGATATACCCCTCTCATCAGATGAAATAGACACGTAAAAAGTATATGAACGAATAAATAAAGTTTTGTCGCACCTTTTAGAAAATGTAACTGTTACAGTTCTTCCGTAGAAAAATTCCTCAATTGTTTTCAAAAAAAATAATTAAAAGTACAAAGTACATCAAAACACATTTTATCAAAGAAAGAAAAAAAAAAAAAAAGAAAAAAAAAACTCGTCCGTTGATAAAATGTCTCGAATTTCACTTTTAATCCGTTGCCAGTTGTTAAATATAAATAAGGAATAAAATGCCCTAGTGAATGAAACATTTTTGTTACAAAAAAAATCGTCTACCAATAATAATAATAGTAATAATAATAATAATAATAATAATAATAATAATAAATAAAATAAAACAAATGAATAAATAAACAAAAAATCGTCTGCACAGTCAGTAATTTTTTTTTTTTTTTTTTTTGAGCCTGCATTTCCGCCATGTTTGCGGAGTCGGAGTCGGAATTAGAGTCCTCACGGAAGATTATTCAGAAAAGTACTTTACAAACATTATTTATCAAAACCATTTTCTTACAAAGTTAGTTGGAAGGAAATCCGACTTTAAGTTCAGGATCAACATTCAACTTAACCCATTAATGCCGGTTGGTACAAAAATATACCAACACGGAAAAGAAATATAACTTGTCCTTACATGGCTCTATCAGTCTAACAGTTGTGCATTTCACATGGTAAAAACTCACAGAAAGGATATTATATAAGAGTTTCGCACCCTTGTCGAAAACGTGTGAGATAATAAGCTTAAAACTTGAACGAATGTCTTATTGATGTTTTCGAAGTTGGCATTAATGGGTTAAATTCCCCGTAGGCGCTAATGTTAAATTTTTTTTCTGAACGGTTCAATTGTACGAAAAATGGTTCAAATCAAAAAGCGAAATATGTGAATGAGCTTCTCCGAGATCTTTCAAACAAAAAAAAAAAAAAAAGGGCCATTCGGATGGTTCACTCAGAAGTTATTAGGTGGGGAAAGGTTGCTTGAACGGTTCAATGTTGAACGAAAAAATGTTCAAATTGAAAATTTAAATACGGTAATGATGTATCCTTGCCGAGATCCTTCGAACAAAAAAAAAAGTTTATTTAAATCGGACTGTTCACTCACAAGTAATTAGGGGTGACAGCTTGCTTGAGCGGTTCAATGTTGAACGAAAAATTGTTAAAATCAGAAATGTAAACACGGGAATGAAGTATCCTTGATAAGATCTTTCGAACAAAAAAAAGTTTGTTCAAATCGGACCGTTCACTCAAAAGGTAGCATCGCGGGATAGGGTGTTTGAACTGTTCAAAGTTGAACCAAAAATTGTTCAAATCGAAAAATCAAATATGGGAATGAGCTGTACTCGCCGAGATCTTTCCAACAAAAAAAAAGTTTATTCCATTCGGAATGTTCATTCAAAAGTTATTAGGGGGGACCGACCGACCGACCGACACACACACATTCCCCATCTCAATAGTCGACTTTCAAATTTTTTAATTTTTCGATATTCATTTTACCTTTTTATTTTTTTTAACTTGGCGATATTTTTTGGACTTGGCGATATTTTTTAGAAGCATTAAGCTACTTTTAATACTTTTTTCGTCTTTCTTTTATTTTTAACGGGAAAGAGGCTAAAAACGCAATGCTTGGTTTTTAATAAATTTTTAAAGAGCTCACCTTAAGGAACGAAACCAATTACGTCAGATGGCTGTAATGTCAGCTTCACCCACAAAATTTGTATTGCAGCTTTTCCATCGTTTCATTTCGGATTTCTTTTTCTTTCCGTTACCAATAAGTTCAAGTTGATTAATTCACCGTGGGGTTTGGATTCGTCGAAGGGCAATCCAATAACCTGCCACGGGTGTCAGCGATGATGGTTTTAAACTTTTTACAGCGAAAACGATAGTCAAGTTTTTAGCGAGGCATTACTTGGCGACTTTTACCTATTACCGCAGCCCCGAGGAACAACGTTGTGAATGCGAGGAAAAACCTGTTTTGACTCTTGGTCGTTATGGAAAGTTCCTCGCGATATTGGTGCCTACGGTGGAAGAGCGAAAAATTCAATCAGACAGCTGCCAAAGTGGTATCTGCAGTGGAGCTTAAACTGAGATAAAACTCTTTTAAAGTTCTGCGACATCATGTATTTGATTCAGATGAAACTTTTTCAGAATTTTTTGAAATTATTTCCCGTTCTCAAATGACCATATTGTTACAAATCTTGTAAATAGTTGTTGTTTTTCCTGCCTTGCATCATTTTCATTAGTTTTGGTTTTAACTGACGTCATGTTGCAAAAGTATCTGAAGATATCACCCTTATCACTCGTATACCGGCCCTGTAACGTTTTGTAGTTTTTACACTTGCCCTACATTTAATAAGCGTGAAGACATTTTCGCGTGGTTTTTCTTTTTATACTAGAAGTTTCGTGAATGGATTGTTCAAGTTATGATTTGGAACACTCTGGATTTTGCTAGAACGTTGTAGGGGTTTTCTTGAGAGTATAAATAGCTGGCCTTGAACACAGTCAGTTAGTTGTTTTCAGATTTGATTTCTGAGAAGCTCGCTCGTTATATTCGCTTGGGCGGATGTTTGTTTTGCTTTTGTAATTTCTTAATTACTGTTCACGTTAGATACGTGGTGCTGAGTTACTGTTGAGAGTACAGTGTACTGTTTGCTACCTAATTGCTGGATGTTTGGCAATTGTTTCCTGCTCATATTGTAAATAGTGTATATACGTGTAAATAAATTTATAGTTATTTCCTCAAGATTGGAATGCTCATTTAAAGAAAGTTGAAGGTGCTACGGACTCGTTACAATATAATTTTGTATTTAGGTAAAATACGTCACAACGAGCCACCTGGTGGCGATAACTCAATTTTGTCAAAAAGTGCAGATACGACTTTTGTGCTTAACACGGCAGACAGCCCAATGAAGTCACTGTCGTTTGAACTTTAAAAATAATTGTTAAAAAAAAAGTCGTATTTCAGTTATTTTTCTTCATCGACAACGTTCATGCTTGTTATTCTGTCACAAAAAATAAATAAGTGAATAAAATTAAAAAATCGATTTTTTCCCCAATTTTTATATTCATTTATTTTCGAATGTGTATACTCTACAATTTAAACCAACTTCGATTAAAAATAATTTTGATTTTAACATTTTTTCAATGTTATCCAATGCAATTGTCTAATGCAATTTTTTTTTTCTAGGGGTGAATGGGTCTACTCTTGGAGTCCTCTTTGGCTCTGTGGACAAGGGCTGACGGGTGCTACCGTTGGAATCGTAGGAATGGGCAGAATAGGTAAGGTTTGAGGCCAGATATACACGGAACTTCCGTTCTCAAAGTTTAACCCATTAATGCCTGATTTTTTTTCCAAAGATATTTTGTATACTGGTTACACGGTTACAGGACGCACTCTACAATGGTTATGTGCTGCAATCTGTTAATACTGAATTGAAACAATACCAAAGTAACAATTGAACACTATTATTTGGTTGAAATGTTCATTTTTGGTCAATTCAGACACTTTTTGGACCGTCCCTAAAAAGGGACGCTAGGCATTAATGGGTTAATGTTGACTTCACAGCTGGCGCGGATACAGAGAGATAAAATGGTAGTTGTCATCATGACCTCATTCCTCATTAACTAACAACAGGTATAGCCTAAAACTTCGGTTTAGCGATTTTTATGTTGAAAAATTTGCCTCAGAGTCCTATTTATGTCCCAAAAATGGCATTTATGATCACCTTTCAGGAAATGCGCCCTCCGCCAGGGACTGAATCCGCCCTTGCTTTGCATTCAATGCAACAGTGACGAAGTATTTCGCTTTGGCCTACACACGTCGTTGGGAATGCATAATTTTATAACTGCTGACATTAGCTGTCATCAAAAATTACTTTTACCCAGAAGACCACGAGCTGTTAATATTGCGCTGTGATAAAAAAATGTCGCAAAAAATCGTGTTTGTATTAAAAGTATCGCACCCCTTCATAGTAACAAGCGCAGAAAAAAGGTATTTAATGGCTGTCGACTAAACCAGCATAAAGATCTCCCAAACATAAACTAGAAGTTACTTATATGGTGAGATGATCTTTTCCCCCATTTGCAATAAAGCCTTTGTTCTCCCCCTGAAAATCGAGGGTTGAAGAAAATTGTAGTCCAACGGAAGATCTTCGCAAAATTTGAATGCATGTCACAAATGTAGAAAATTGTATGAAATTTTTCATGAATTTATTTTCAAGTGCCAATAGAAAGGAAAAATCGCGGTGGTATCTTTCTTTACTTTCAGAATCCGCTAGAATCAAGTATTACTTTCTGTGAAAGCTATCAACAAACCCTTTACAGTATTTAGTATTTAAATAACATCAATTCAGTGTTATTAGAATGGATAGCTATTTCAATAATTAATTTTCATTTCAAAAAATATTTCCCTGGTTTGCATATAACTTTGGTATCTGCAAATGCCACAGAAAGGGACGCTTTGCAATTATTGTATTTTTTATTATCTCATGGAAGCAAGTTTAAATTTGTCATTAACATGGGGTTTTTGTCAATGTTTCTAACAATCGCCAATGAAAAAATATCAAAGTGAAAATTTGAATATTTTAGTGTATAGGACACTTAATTATTAAATTGTTTTTTTTTTTTTCGAAATAAGTTACTAACAATAATATTTTGAGATTTCATTTTTTTTTTTTTTGAAAAAAAAATATCTCTTGTGTTGAAAATCACCCATATTGCTTCAACCGGTCAAAAGTTGAATTTCTTTAACGGTTCCACACAAAAATGACTTCTAACGTGTTTTCATTCTGTTGTGTAATTTTTATTCGCCTTTTAATACCGACACCTCATTCCAGAAACCGGTACACAGATGTCACTTCGTGTTGTAGTTGTTTTTTCTGCACACGCAGTGCTTTAGTACTGAAGCAACATGTACAGAATTCATTTCTTATCATTGAGGACCGACAATAGACATATCAGACTTTGAGACAAAACTTAGAATTCTAAGCAAATTTTATACCGGCGTCATCTCATTAAATTTCAATATATTGTCATGTGTCTTGCAGGTCAGGGCGTCATGAGAAGGATTCTTCCATTCGGGGTAGCCAAAGTACTCTATTTTGACGTTTTCCACCCCATCAAACCAGGCAAGTACTTCACTATCATTTAATTATAAATATATGTTTATAGTTTCAAAATAATCTTATCGATTTAGTTTTTAAATTTAGTAAAACTGGATTTTTTCTATTTGCATGAAAATACAATGGTACATAATATGAGTGGATTTCATGTTGACGTTTCAAATGTAGATTCCATATCTTGATTATGATGGTAATTGAACTTTCATAGCGAGAGAGAGAGGCAATGTCTTTTCTTGTGTTACGCAATGTTCTTTTTATGGTTCTATAAATGTATTGAAATTTGTAAACTTATTTTGTATATCATAGTCGTAAGATGTACTTCATCCTAAATAATTGAAATGAGATGTCTTATTGATATTATATCTATTCGATTATATTGGTTTTTCTAAAAGAATCTTCGTTCTCATGTGATCTTTACCTTAAAAGGAGATTACATTTGTTTCATTCTTTGAGATTTTCAAGCTATACTCGCTTAAGATTTCAGATAAAGTAAAAATTGCACTTTGTAATTGATCTTCACTATTATATCTTGAAGTCGGCACAAATCATTCGCAAGTAACGTATGGTTGAATTTGATGATTTCGAGATCTATTCCAGTTTTTGTTTTGTCTTTCCATATTCTATTAATAAGATCTATACAGATGCTAAATAAAAGTAGTGATAAACTACATCCCTGTGTCACGCCTAATTTATATTTACTTTTTTTTTTTTTTTTTTTTGAGATTTTTTAGCCTAGATCCAATACAATGAAAGTTTCTCTTTATACATTCGATAAGATAGGGAGGATATCCCAGATAATCTATTATTCAATTCCAAACAATTATTCATGGTTTTGTTAAAACGTTAAGAAGATCAAACATTAGGTTATTTTGCCCTTATTTAAAGGTGCACTTTGATCTTTAATCATCATCATTATCATCACGGCTGAACGCCATTAGCTTGTTTTGGCCTCAATCTTCCATCCACCTCTTCCTCGCCCTTCCCCTATCTCTTTCGCCATTCGGTTTGCACTGCAGAGCAGCCTTTTGTTGCTGCAGGCCCGTCATTTAGGGGGGGGGGGGCAAGGGGGAGGGGGAGGGGCAATTGCCCCCCCTGACTTTGAGAACTTAATGTATTTATATATAAATGGGCGCGGTTTTTTATGTTTTCCGATGAAATTGCATTGTGTTTGGACCCGTTGCCCCCCCCCCCCCCGCGGAAAAACTTGAAATGACATCCCTGTGTTGCTGACCATTTTCTCCAACTGTTCTTTCCACTTATTCCTGTAGATTCAATCATGATGTCATCATTGCTTATTTTGTCCAGTCTGGTACATCCCTTGACAATTCTTAAAAATGTCATTTCTGATGATTGGATTTTACCGTTGTCACATTTCTTGAGATTTCAGGTTACACTTTCGTATAGTAAAGTAGGTATAGCCATTGTTTTATAAAATTTTATTCCTGTGTCTTTCCTCGCAGCTTTTTTATGCTCTTAGGGCCCTGCTCCACATTGACATAAGTCAGAAAAATGAAGCAGAAACGTAAAATGGATTAAATAGTGTTCCTATGGAAAGTACCCGGATTTTCGGTTTCTGCCATCGGTTTCTGTCGCGTTTTCCGCTGATGTGGAGCAGGGCCCTTACGGCCTGGTTCCATATCAGCAGAAAACCGACTGAAACCGAAAATCCGGGTACTTTGGATTTAAAAGGAAATGGAAATTACCCGGATTTTTGGTTTCGGTCGGTTTTCTGCTAATGTGGAGCCAGGCCCTTAGTTATTTTGCTCTTTAACTGAAAAAAAAAAAGATTCGTCCTTTAGTATATCTTAAAACTCTCTTTCCGCAGCCGAGGAGATGGGCGCCGAGTACGTGGAGTTCGAGGAACTCGCCAAGCGAAGCGACTTCATCGTCGCCATGTGCAATCTCTCGGAGCAGACGCGGAACCTCTTCAACAAGAAGGCCTTCGACCTCATGAAGCCCACGGCCGTCTTCGTCAACACCAGCAGGTCGGTACCTGACGTAGCTGTAGCTCTGTGTATCTGTCTGTGGCACCCTAGTACCTTTGTTTTTTTTTTTTTTTTTTTTCAAATGGGTCTGTGGTTAGCTTCATTGCTATTTGCAGACCTAGTGCATTCCCCAAGAACGGCGCCCACTCTTTCATGTGGCTCCACCATCGGCGGAATGCCATTGCCATAAGAATTTTGACGCTCAGTTTCCCCACTAGATGGAGGCACCTGGGCTCTACTCTATGTGAAACTGCACTAGGAATTTAATTTGGCAGAGAGGTACTAGAAGCCAAACGAGAACTCGAGGGATCTTTTACATGCCGCATAATCATACCACATGGTCGCTTTCGATTTCTGCGTCATGAAAATCTACCGACTTGAGTCTGGTTTGATCCCATTCCTTTGGGCGCAAGAGGCCAGGGTCTCAACCACGACACCACTCTTGCACCTAAGATGGACTAATTTTGATTTTTTTTCCCAGGGAGAGTTGATCGAGAGTGTTCTTAGCTAGGCTGCGTCTTCGTATGGCATTCATTAACGAAGATATTAATTAAAAAAAATTAGGACTTTTTCACGAGTCTTGAAGTGTTAACATACTTGATTTTTTTTTTTTTTTTTTTTTTTTTTTTACAATCGTACCAAACGAAAAAGAAAATAATTCCGCGTTTGATAAGATGTGTTTGGAACTGCGGCTAAGTCTTAAATCTACAGGATTGGAAACCGATGTCATTGTTGGTCGAAGAGGAAAGAAAACTCAATGATGTAAAAGGTTTAGGGTCATTCCATGGAAATGTCAACCTCAGCCAAAGAAAAAAAAATACCGAAGTGAAAAAAGTGTCAATAAATAAATAAAAATCATATAACATAAGAAGTTTAAAAAAAATTGAAAAAGTGTTGTAATTATCACTGAGATTAGCCAAAAAAAAAAAAGTTTGTAGTGTGTCTACTGCTTATTATTCGATGGTTACGTTAGTCACGTTACGTTAGTCACACTCCATCTTGAGTAAAAGTGACACTGAAGACTTAAAAAATTACGATCTAATAAATGTGTTTTATGCTTTCAAAAGTCAACTTTACACAGTTTTCAAATATATCATTCATTTTTTAACACTTGCTTAACTTTGAGAAATTTTTTCCTCAAAACAGGAGCATTCATTTTCAGGATTGCAAAAAAGTTACGTTAGTCAAACTGCTGTTTTGGTTGAAAAAATATCTACTGTTAGTCATTTTGTTTTAAATTCTTAGCAGAAAAGATACATAGATACCATATACATTGTAAATCCACCAGAATAGCTAAAAAATATTTTTTATCCGTTAACTTACAAGTAAAAACAATTACAAAATTAGCCCTGAATGTTACGTTAGTCACGATGGAATGACCCTTTCTGTTGCCCGCTTCTATTTGTGTACAATTAAAATACTTGTAATTGGTTTTAGTATAAGAATTTTTAATTTTCTTTAAAGCAGCTAGTGTACTAAATAATTTCCATATTGGCTTATGTTAGCCAATCCTCGATGTCACGTAAAACCGTATGGAATTTCGTGAAGTTTTGTTTTCTGTTTCAGGGGTGGTGTCGTCAACCAAGAAGACCTGTACGACGCTCTAAAGAACAAGAAGATTCGGGCGGCCGGACTAGACGTCATGGTGCCGGAACCACTACCCAAGGATCACCCATTAACTACTCTCGATAATATCAGTTAGTATTGTTTTTACTCAGTTTTGAGTAGCACTACATAAGGTATAAAAATTGTGAATCATACACGATTTAATACCAAAGCTGTATTTCCTTATATACAGGGTGTCCACTCCAATCGTGGACCAATAGCTAATTTCTAAACTGTTAGAGATAAGCATATAGTTTATTTAGGAAAAAATCTCCAATTTATGAAAGGAATTTTGGGTCTATTCAATGTTTTTCAAAAAATCAAATTTTGAAAGAGTTACGAAATTTAAATTTTTATACAACCCCCCAGTCCTATCAATCATATTTAGTAAAACATTCTTGACACTGTAACGTTTAAAACTAAAAAAAAATCACTGTTCTACGACAAAAATTGACCGAGTTATGACGTTTTGAAAAATCAAGATTTTGAAGGATTTCGCAGACGGTCCCTTAAGCGATCTCTCGATGACGTCATGAAATAATGCAAAATCTTGATTTTTCAAAACGTCATAACTCGGTCAATTTTTGTCGTAGAAGAGTGATCTTTTTTTAGTTTCAAACGTTACAGTGTCAAGAATGTTTTACTAAATATGATTGATAGGACTGGGGGGCTGTATAAAAATTTAAATTTCGTAACTCTTCCAAAATTTGATTTTTTGAAAAACATTGAATAGACCCAAAATTCCTTTCATAATTTGGAGATTTTTTCCTAAATAAACTATATGCTTATCTCTAACGGTTTAGAAATTAGCTATTGGTCCACGATTGGAGTGGACACCCTGTATAATGCATTGAGCACCCTTGTGATATCTCACTCTTTTTTGCAGAAAATAGAGACATTTTGATCAATAAAATCTTTCAAAAAAAATTTTTTTTTTTTGCAAATAAATTGTCAAAATGTATTATTTACGTCATCTATATGTATAAAAATGGATGTATGTTTGTTTATCTGTTGGTTTGTTTGTATGTATGTTTGTTCCTTATCAGAGGTGCCCACAGGGGGGATTATGGCGCAAGTTGCACCATCAAAATTTTGGGGGGGGGGGGGGATTTTTTTAAAACTAATTTATTTGTTTATTTAAATTATTTATTAATTTATTTTTTAATTTAAATTACTTACTGATTTTTTTCAAATAAAAATTATTCATTAATTTATTTTTTAATTAAAATTATTTCTTTAATTTGTTTATCATTATTTTTTATTCATTTATTTATTTATTGTGTATGTGATTGGAATGTCTGGAAGGGAAAAAAAGCGATTCTATTCTGCGCATAATGAGAGCTTTTAAAAAAGTAATAATATATAAAAAAATATAATAGTTATAATTTCAATAAATAAATAACATTAAAAAAATAAATAATGTTAGAAAAAATAAATAATATTAGAAAAAATAAATAATATTTAAAAAAATAAAAAATAATTTTTAAAAAAAGGTAAAAAAAAATAAAAAGCACAAGGGGGTTGTGACAAAAATTTTTTTTTTGGGGGGGGGGGGGAATTTACGCCATTGAGCTTGGGGGTGATGGGCACCCCTGTTCCTTATACAAATCCACAGCTTTCGTCGGATTTTCATAAAACTTAGCACACAGGTTCCTTGATGCACTCGAATTCACATAGGCGGGTTTTTGAAATTAAAAAAAGACCCAAAAACCTCAAAATTCTAATTTTTTGTCTAAAAATGGCCATTTTCTTTCAATTTTGAATCGATAGAGTAATAGAGATAAGCCTTTAAGCATGCAAATTGATAACATTTAACACATTTAAATAGGAGTAATTTCCAACAAAGATTACGATTAAAAAATTAATTATCAATTTAAGGTTCACCTATTTCATTTTAGCATAAAATAAGTTAAAAACAATTACTGCTACAATTATTTGTATTCAACTCTATTTGAACCACTATTAGGAACTACTATGTTCTGTTAATAAACACCCGGGCAACGCCGGGCAATAACCCTAGTATACAATAAACATTTTAAGTTTTATTAAGGTATAATGAATATTGAAGAAAATTATACTGAGGCAGGAATTTAAGTGAAACAGGCGATCGCAAATTACAATCGCTACTGGAAATGAAAAAAACATCGTGACGTCAGCGTGACGTTTGCCTATGAAAAACGAGCTAGATAAAACGTCACAGCCTACTTGGCGAATAAGAGGAGATCGCTGACTGCTTGTGAGCTCTTATTGGCTTCACCCGTAGTGACGTCAGTTCTAAGTTAAGTTGCATTAGCATTTATTTTGCGATCGCATCGAAGCGATTGCAATGGTGTTTCACTTGAATTCCTAACTAAGGGTGTTCGCCTACCTTCAGATATTTCCAAATTATCTGTTTTCCAATTTATCTGGCAACATCTCCTGTTTGAATAGCATAAAGCAATGTTATAATATTATTTTCCTTTTTTTCAGTTCTCACGCCACACGTCGGTAGCGCCGAAATGTCTGTGCGTGTCGGTATGGCGAAGCTGGCTGCAGAAAATATTCTAGCTGTGTTGGATGGCAAACCAATGGTGTCCCCAGTGCCACTCGGTTAACTCGAACCACAACTTAATCAGGGAAATCAACAAGGAACTCGCACACATTCTAAATTGCTTCTGTTCACGAAAAATAAATTTCTTCATTGTTTTACATCAAAACGCATTTAATGCTTGTTTATAGTTTTTTTACGAGCATTAGATGCCCAAAATGATGTCATGAAAAATAACTTTCATTTTCGGAACTTTTTTTAGACTTTTATCAATTAAAAACAACAAACATTAGCAACAAACATTGCATTAAGTTACAATGACTCGATGAAAACGCAAGACTTTTTGTTTAACGCGTTATTTGTTTGCAATTAAATAGTTCTTTATGGTTTTCTGTACTGCTATTTATTTTTGTGTATAAAGTTTGTTGAGTGCTATGGAAAATTTTTATGGAAGTTTAAATTTTTGTAAGCAAAATCGACCAGAGTGGAAAGTTGCCGGGATATTTTGGTGTGCAATTATATATTTTTGGAGGAAAAAAAAATCCCTGATCGAATGTGTGCGAGTTCGTTGTAAAAACTTATGTTGCAAACAACTTTTTGTCCAATTGCGTTAACAAGTTTTGTGTTTGTTCCTGTATACAAAGATATGCTATTGATCAGTATTAAAATTTCACTCTTTTTCATGCTAATAAATACGAGCAAATACTACGTTAACTACTTAATTATGTTAAATCAAACTATATATGTTAGCTCTATAGATTTTAAATTTTTTCATGTATGATTGATGTTTCCAATTTATTGTGCATGTATATAAATGTTCTCGTTGCTATTTATTAGTTCTAAAAGCTACATGTTCTCATATATAATTATAACGGAAGGGTTCTGCCGCCACTTATTTAGAAAGATGTTCTGCGATTTTTATCTCATAGTGCTAAGTTGGATTGCCAAAAATATTTAAGATCTTATTCTTCCTATATTTTGCATGCGGTGGGTGAAAACATAGAAGAAAATGTTTGGCATATGTATGTGCGAGATTTTTTTCGTTTCTAAAATTTAAAATGGGAAACGTTGCTGTTAAAGAAATTGTTTTTCAGTTTAGAATTTGCGTAAAGCTTTTTAGCGTCATCATCATTGACTGCTTGATGTTAAATAGTCAAAGTAAAGGACTAATTGCAGGTTTCTGAGAAATATCTAAATTACAAAGCTAGTCAGGCAAAATTTCCCTTAGCCCTGGCTACTACTTATTATCTTAATTATATCTTATACGTATACTCATTTGAAAACTTTCACTCTTTAGTGGTTATCCTTTTTTCTAGCTTTACTTGGTATCTTTCAACAAAAGATTACGCAAACGCGTCATGGAACACTTTCTTCACAAAGGGAACTTTCAGCGCCTAAAAAAGTGGTATTAAAAAAAGACTGTCTTGATAACTAGCAAATTTTGTCAATAAACCTCTTCGCTAAAAGCTATCAAACTGCACAAAAACCAAACAAAGTAAAAAAGAAACGAACCGGGCTGCTGTCTTTCGTTCTGGAAATTCTTTTATGAATATTTTTGCCCATCTCACGTGTTACGGAAACTCCACACTGGACCTCAAAGGCACAAACCACCCTGACGTCACACGTGCTTGCTCGATAGACGATGTCTCAAATTGGCTTAATTCATAGTCTGTGATTCCGGGACTATATGTGACTTTCAAATCCGACTTTTAACCCCTCACCTGCCGCTAGCGTACATATACGCCTTTCCAAAATACGCCCCTTTGCGATGTACTGCTATCAGTAAAGCTACACCCAGATGGTTTTAGAATGTCCTTGACATTGTTGCCGATTCACTTACCCATTTTAAAAAAGAAGGGGCGAATTAGATAGGGGAATATTTCCGATACACCGCATAACTGTGCGCGCATGCATGAAAAGCGGTGGCTCTGGGGGAGCGAATCTCGTAAGTTTAACTCATTCAGGTAAGGGGTTAAAATTTGAACCTTAAGGTGGTTTGTGTATGATGGTTATGACTTAGCCGAAAGCTTTTCAAATGGATCTGATTAAGATATTAGCATTTTTACCAGACATATTTTTATAGATTTCATTGTGTCGTGATTCAGCCTTTGAACTTGTGTATTTCCCTCCCTGGTGCTATTGATGCAGTTTTGCTACTCTTCTTTCAATGCATTCTTGTACTATCCATTCCGTGCTGTCCTGTATCGATGCCAGCCAGTCGACTGTGTGCTCGTCTATGTCTGTGAGGATTTTATGCACTACTACTCCTGCCAAAAAGGGTTGTTTGTCGGAAATGGAATTTGACAATTTGAATCAATCCTTTTTTTTTTCTTTTACCACATACATTTGTATTTCCGAGTGTTACCAAAGATTTACCACAATAACACTTTTGTAGTCCTTGTGACTTTATTGCAATAGTTGAAGTAGAAATTATACATCGCCGAATGATCAATTATACGTATGTTACTGTTAACTACTTGTCGCTTCCTCCTAGAAAAATAAAAAGCCTGCATTTAAAATCAAAGTGAACCGACTGCCTTCTGCCTGAAAATGTTGTATGCCTTTGTCCTTTTTGCCTTCAATAAATATTTATTTCTAATGTGTGTCTATTCTTTTTTCTCACCTTTTTTTGTCTCGAGAGCGAGACACTTTTTTAAATTCTTTTTTCCCTTTTAAAGAGCTGGTTGTGATGGGTGTATTGTAATCTGGGTCTATAACTGGAATTAAATCAATCCTTAAGTTTGGAATCACCTATTTTTGATAAAACTTCGTCCCACAGCACACAAATAATTTCTGTGATATATTTTCTGAAAAGGAGGAAACTGTTTTCACTAAACTTGACTACAGATTTCAGAACACCTTCTATACAAACTTAAAATTTAGTAATTCTTATAAAAAAACAAAAACAAAAAAAAAAAAAAAGACAATGGCACTTCGAGAGTGCCAACAGGAGTGAAAACTTGAACAATTTCGCACATATTTTTTGATTAATTCAGTGGGTTTTTCCCATCTTAAACAATGCCAACATGCATGTGCATCTATGAACGTACATACACAATATATGTACATATTTATATACAGAGGTGTCTGTAATGGTGTCGCGCTACACTACTTCCTTTTACGTGTAAATTTCTTAGTAGTTGCCTTAAGCGTTAAAAAAAGTGTTTGGAGTGAGCAAGGTAACAATTCAAATATTTACACCCCTAATCTGCCACGAAACAGTGCAGAAAAATGTTTTACAAGGGTTAATTTTCTAAAGATTGCCGATTTTAACATCATTCAGTGAATTTTTCGCAAAATATCGTCAATAGCGCCAAATTGAACCCAAATTCAAAAAATACTTTTTTCGCCAAATTTGTCGCCAAATTGGCGGTATGTCGCCAAGTGGTCGCGCCAATTCATATCACTTGAGTCTGCATTGAAATTAACACTGATTTTCCCCAAGAAAGGGGTAAAACACCCCTTTGGGAACATTCGAATGCAACCACAAGGGGAGGTGCACAATTAGACCATCCTCAGAACCTACATACTAAACTAGAAGATTCTACGGCATATAGTTTTTGAGTTATGCGACATACGTACATTATACGCACATACGTACACACAGACGTCACGAGAAAACTCGTCGTAATTAACTCGGGGATGGTTGAAAAGCATTTTTCGGCTGTTTATTAGGGTGGGCCGAAAATGACTTTTATTTTTTTTTCGATGACGAGGTATGCGGAAAAGGTGCCATTGGGGGCACAAAGCACTCACAAAAAATTTGAATTTTTTTGCACAATTTCTTGATCTGCCGCAATCGCCTTGAAAATTCGAAAAAATGCTAATTTTTGATGTTTTTCGTAAAATTTGTCAAAATTTTTTTTTAAATATTTTCAGTGATAGGTGTAACTTAAAAGTTACTATTAGGGGCACTAAGTTCACATGAAAAATTTGAATTATTTTGCTCCATTTCTTGATCAGCCATAAACGCTTGGGAGTTTCAGAAAAATTGCTAAAATTGGATATTACAGCAAAATTTGTGAAATTTTTAAAAAAAATTATTTTCGGTAATGGGGAGAGCAAAAAAGGCTCAATATTATCATTAAATCAACATTAAAATTGAATTGCAAATTATATTTTTTTAATTTGTCACAAATGCGGGGAAAATTCGGATTTTTTTTTTAACTGATCCAAATTATTTATTAATTTTTAAGCTTGATAAAAATTCCTTCCAAGTGTTGAGAGACAATTTAGGAGTCTGAAATAAGAAGTAGTTTATCAAATAATCTGCATTTTTATTTTTAAAATTCGTTAGAGTTACCAATTAGTTATTTATTACTATTGAATAAAAAAAAATGTGTTAACTGAAAGTGCTTCACAGCTTATTGTGCATCCAAATATCTTGCAAAATAATCCAGAACTCAACGCAAAGAGGTGGCTGCACGAGTTCTACCAGCCCTTCACCTAAAAATATTATATTCACGTTGTTTTGCATTCTTCATGCAACAAAGTCCTTCTTCGAATTAAACGTTGACATTTTTATCCTGGACTGTATCTTTGCTCTGACGAAGGTATCTCTGTCCTCATGGCCACATACGTGCATTGCCGCTTCTGTCACTACTTTAATATTGTTCTTCCCACAGCTTGTGTGTGACTTGGAAAGCGGATTGGAGTTTCATCTAAAACCAAGCCTGATTCTTATGTTTCTCTCAATCTCTTCGAATGAAAGATTCTTTGTAATTGGAGGCTTACTAAGATCTGTTGAGAGCCAGTTGATGCAGTCGTAGTACTCAGTAGCCATATAAAGTTCAGTTTTAGAACCTTAAAATGTCTCAGTCTCCTGATCTCTTTCTTCTTTGAAAGGCGTCATTGTTTAATCCTTTTCCATGCCAATATTCTGATTTCTTTGTTTTCGTCTGTCGCCATTGCTAATAGTATATTCTCAGGATGGCTATAGTATGCATTTCTTTGAACCACCGAATGCACTATCGTTAAGTCATCAGCGAGGAAGTTTGAGAGTAGAACTATTTTCCGCAAATATCTCGGTCCATCTGCTCACCCTGGTAACTTCCTCACTGAGAACCATACTCTGCGCATAAACTACTACGCCATTCTACTCTTATGGCTACTGAGTACTACGACTGCATCGACTGGCTCTCAACAGATCTTAGTAAGCCTCCAATTACAAATAGTAGAAAACGAGTATACTACTATAGTAAATAGTTCTACTCTCAAACTTCCTCTCTGATGACTTAACGATAGTGCATTCGGTGGTTCAAAGAAATGCATACTATAGCCATCCTGAGAATATACTATTAGCAATGGCAATAGACGAAAACAAAGAAATCAGAATATTGGAATGGAAACAATGCCGCCTTTTAAAGAAGAAAGAGATCAGGAGACTGAGACAGTTTAAGGTTCTAAAACTGAACTTTATGACTACTGAATACTACGACTGCATCAACTGGCTCTCAACAGATCTTATTAAGCCTCCAATTACAAAGAATCTTTCATTCGAAGAGATTGAGAGAAACATAGAATCAGGCTTGGTTTTAGATGAAGCTTCAGTCCGCTTTCCAAGTCACACGCAAGCTGTGGGAAGAGCAATTAAAGTAGTGACAGAAGCGGCAATGCACGTATGTGGCCATGAGGACAGAGATAATTTCGTAAGAGCAAAGATACAATCCAGGATAAAAATGTCAACGTTTAATTCGAAGAAGGACTTTGTTGCATGAAGAATGTAAAACAACGTGAATATAATATTTTTAGGTGGAGGGCTGGTAGAACTCGTGAAGCCACCTCCTCGCGTTGAGTTCTGGATTATTTTGCAAGATATTTGGATGCGCAATAAGCTAGGAACTGTGAAGCACTTTCAGTTAACACATTTTTTTTATTCATTAGTAATAAATAACTAATTTGTAACTCTAACGAATTTTAAAAATAAAAATGCAGATAATTTGATAATTACTTCTTATTTCAGACTCCTAAATTGTCTCTCAACACTTGGAAGGAATTTTTATCAAGCTTAAAAATTAATAAATAAATTGGATCAGTAAAAAAAAAAAAAATCCGAATTTTCCCCGTATTTGTGACAAATTAAATAAATATCATTTACAATTCAATTTTAATGTTGATTTAATGATAATAGTGAGCCTTTTTTGCTCTCCCCATTACCGAAAATATTTTTTTTTTTTAATTTCACAAATTTTGCTGTAATATCCAATTTTAGCAATTTTTCTGAAACCCCCAAGCGTTTATGGCTGATCAAGAAATGGAGCAAAATAATTCAAATTTTTTATGTGAACTTAGTGCCCCTAATAGTAACTTTTAAGTTACACCTATCACTGAAAATATTAAAAAAAAATTTTTGACAAATTTTACGAAAAACATCAAAAATTAGCATTTTTTCGAAACTTCAAGGCGATTGCGGCAGATCAAGAAATTGTGCAAAAAAATTCAAATTTTTTGTGAGTGCTTTGTGCCCCCAATGGCACCTTTTCCGCATACCTCGTCATCGAAAAAAAAACAAAAGTCATATTCGGCCCACCCTACTGTTTATATGTTGGTAGGTACATATGCACGTGCTGACAGGTCGAAAAATCTATTGAACGGGGGGTGAACATTCGGGGGTGAGCAAAATCAAAATTTAGACCCAAATTTGAGTGATTTTTTTTTTCGCGATCACAATACTCCCTTTACTACCTAAAAGGAAATAAAAAAAGACTCATCTTTTTAATGAAGAAAATATGGATATAGATGAGTTTTTTACTTATATCAAGGCTTCACTATATACGCTCATTCGAAGGAGTACTTATGAATTTTCTATCTTACGACACATAAGATGTGTTAAATATAGAGTTTGGTATTTACAAATTTGGAGACCTTTGGTGTGCTTTTAGTTCTATTAAAAATTCGAAGGAAATGTGTATTGTCAAGAAATTATGTTTGCAATAACTACAATAAAAATAAATACTGCAGAAAAAAAATTAATTTGTACAATTATTCAATAATGATAATTTCATATTTCAAATGCAGTTTCTAAGTAAATAAAAAATTGAAATAAAATAGAAATATTACTACTATTAAAATCTGTCCGCGTCTGTCTGTCTGTCTGTCAGTCCGTCTGAAGCTTGAACTCCTCAAAAACCGCTGATCGTAGAGAATCAAACATACTACCATTCGATTCGAAATTTTCTAAGGAAGACAATAAGACCAACCGCGTAGGTGTACGACATTAATTAGCTGAGATATTAATTAAAACGTTAATTAAATTCTTTGCACTTTTAAAATTCCAAGGCATTTATTTCTTTCCGTTGCCATTTTAAATTAAAACGTTAATTAAATTATTGAACTATTTAAAATTCCAAGGCATTTATTTCTTTCCGTTGCCATTTTAAATTAAAGCGTTAATTAAATTATTGAACTACTTAAAATTCCAAGACTTTTATTTCTTACCGTTGCCATTTTGAATTAAAACGTTAATTAAATTATTGAACTATTTAAAATTCCAAGACTTTTATTTCTTTCCGTAGCCATTTTACATTAAAGCATTAATTAAATTATTGAACTATTTAAAATTCCAAGACATTTAATTCTTACCGTTGCCATTTTGAATTAAAGCACTGTCTTCACTACATTAAAGCCCGTGCAACGCCGGGCCACACAGCTAGTATATATATATTTTTTAATTTTTGTACCAGTTTTGAAAAATTTCGGAGGGGGTTTGAAGCCTAAAAACTCACCCCTTAAATACGGCCCTGAGTCTACTAATGTAAAATTAGTAATTTTACAGTTTATTACTCTTGATAAGATAACTTTTGTGATAAAAGCCCCCAGAAGCCGCTAACGAAAGTAATTATTTATTCGCTTGCAGCGAACTGGAGTCTCTTTAAAAAGATCTTCGTTTTGAATGCAATGAACATAAAAAAACAAGAAGCGCGACGAGACATTAACACCAGAACAATGACAAAATACCACTACACGCAGCGGACATGGCAGTTTCTAAAAGAAACAAAGTAGACAAGACATGGGATGAAAATAAAATCTCATTGTTATTCACGAAGAATGCAAGTGTGTAAAAGAAAGGAAACTAAATAACACGGTATAGCGTGGGAAGATAAAATACTCTTTGTTCTTAATAAGACTGAAGAGTTACTATGATAATACTGAGTGTTTAATTCTCTGAGAAAACGGAGGAAAAAGTTCTTAGTTGATTAAATAATATTTTCAGTACGTATTTCAGTTAGTGAAATGGATAGTTCTGGTTTTTAAGAATCATTTTTTTAAAGCTGGAGAAAGTCCATGGGAGCCTGATAGTTGACACCTTCAATTTCCCTGACTTTCAGAATTTTTTAGTAGTACATGGTCTCACGATCCGGGTTTGATAACGGGATCGGGTCATTCCGACGAAAATGGTACAAATCATGTCCAAGACTTTAGAATTTTTTTAAATCAATTTTAATACTACTACCCATTAAGTGTATTTTTTATTGGATCTCAATTTAATTTTGTGCACACAAGTATCAATTGATTAGGTATAATCCATTTAGAAAAGACACAAAAATAATTATCTTTGTCAGAAGAAGGAGAAAATGACGTGTCCCAGCTTCAAATTGCTAGAATTTTGATTGTGATTTAAAATTAAACTGAAATGTAACAACAAAATAAATGACACTGCACGGCACAAGAGATGCTTCTGACCAGTGGTTGGGAAAACTACATTTCTTTTGTAGCGAACTACAACTAAAACTACTTTGTTGTAAATGTAGTTAACTACAACTACAACTACTTTTTTTGAAATGTAGCGACTACAAACTACTTTTGTATTGTAGTCGCTATTTCGCTACTTTTTAAAGAATAAATAAATAAAAAGAATCCCGTTTGGGGATTGACCTAAAACATTCGAAAAGTGTTTTACATTAATAAATTAACTCATTTGAATACAGTGAACTCTCAATTATACACCGCCTCATTTATGCGCCTTTTTCACTTATACGACGATTTTCAATAGTCCCAGCACATTCCATAGCACAATAATGATAATATCATTCGTTTATGCGTCGCTCAAAAGATAAATATTTCACTTATGCGCCGAATTTTTCGTAAAATGTAAAAATCAATATATTTTTTCAAAAAAATAATCATGTTTCTTTATTTTCCTCTTTCATCTTTCACCTTTATTGCTGACAGAAGGCATTTTTTTCCGCATGAACTCGAGTTCGGAGGGGGACATATATCTATTGCGGATCATTTTAAGGGGAACAGTTTGTGATTAGGTGTGCTACAATTTTAGTTTTCTATTTATCATTGTAGTTACGTTACAGTCATTGCCAAACCGTAGTAATATGTCCCTTTCCTGTAGAAACATTCTTATTCTTGCTCTCATTTGAACTTATAATGCGTTTTAGACCTTTAAATAGGCTAGTTCATTTATGCGTCTTTCTCACTTATGCGCCTTTTTCTGTTAGTCCCTTGGGCCGGCGCATAAGTGAGAGTTCACTGTATGTAATAGAACAAATTATTGTCTTTAAGTTTATTTGTTACTTTTCCTTTTTGTTCCTTTTTAGCCTACTTTCCCGTTAAAAATAAAAGAAAGACGAAAAAAGTATTAAAAGCAGCTTAATGCATCTAAAAAATATCGCCAAGTTAAAAAAATATCGCCAAGTGAAAAAAATAAAAAGGTAAAATGAATATCGAGAAATTAAAAATTTGAAAGTAGGGTATTGAGATGGGGAATTCGTGTGTCGGTCGGTCTGTCGGTCGATCGGTCTGTCTGTCGGTCCCCCCCCCCTAATAACTTTGGAATGAACATTCCGATTTGGGCAAACTTTTTTTTTTGTTGGAAAGATCTCGGCGAGTACAGCTCATTCCCATATTTGATTTTTCGATTTGAACAATTTTTGGTTCAACTTTGAACCGTTCAAACAACCTGTCCCGCGATGCTAACTTTTGAGTGAACAGTCCGATTTGAACAAACTTTTTTTTGTTCGAAAGATCTTATCAAGGATACTTCATTCCCGTATTTACATTTCCGATTTGAACAATTTTTCGTTCAACATTGAACCGCTCAAGCAAGCTGTAACCCTTAATAACTTTTGAGTGAATAGTCCGATTTAAATAAACTTTTTTTTGTTCGAAGTTTCTCAGCAAGGATACTTCATTACCGTATTTAAATTTTCAATTTGAACATTTTTTCGTTCAACATTGAACCGTTCAAGCAACCTTTCCCCACCTATTAACTTGTGAGTGAACCATCCGAATGGAATAAACTTTTTTTTGTTTGAAAAATCTCGGAGAGGCTCATTCCCATATTTCGCGTTTTGATTTGAACCATTTTTCGTTCGATATTGAACCGCTCAGAAAAAAAATTTAACATTAGCGCCTACGGGAATTTAAGTTGAATGTTGATCCTGAACTTAAAGTCGGATTTCCTGCAAACTAACTTTGTAAGAAAATGGTATTAATAAATAATGCTTGTAAAGTACTTTTCTGAATAGTCTTCTGTGAGGACTCTGATTCCGCAAACATGGCGGAAATGCAGGCTCAGAAAAAAAATGACTGACTGTGCAGACGATTTTTTGTTTATTTATTCATTTGTTTTATTTTATCTCCATATATTATTTCTCTAAGCCGAATCCTATACCCGGTCGAAACTCGCTCATTTCTTTATCGAATTGCAAGAAAATTTATGATTTTGAAGCTTATCCCGCGGGCTATTGACGAAAATTAGACCCACCCTCTAAAAAGTGTCGGTTCGTTTTTTATTCGAACTTCAATTTTTGGGCACAAAATTGACTCTATCTAGCGAAATAATTGTCGTATCGTCTCCATTTTGATTTCATTCGAAAGATTAAAAAAAATGCGTTCTTTAGAACGTTTCTCCGCTAGCGCCGCGTAACGAGAATCTCGAAAATCCACGTTTAAGCGACTTATAAGCGATTGAAGTTTGAAAAAGTTAAATTTTTTGCTCAACTGTCAAAATCGTTACATTGTTGTTCAAATCAATTTTAAATGCGACATTTCAAGCCAAGGCTTAGCTCGGTAAACCTTAATTGTAACTTTTATTGTTTCAAAATACTATGGTAGTTTTGCGATAACGTTAGTATTTAGTTTAGTAGTAGCCTTGGGTATTTGATTTTAATATAGGGTATCACTTTTGTAGTAGTTGTAAAAGTGAACGTGTCTTTGATCTCTTTGAAAAGTTGTCAGAACGACGGCAGTAGCAGAGCCTGATTACCGCAAGGGCACGCGGGGCACAAGCCCCACCTCTTAGATTTCAGGGGGGCCCAAAATCCCCTTACTTTATCCAACGCCTCCTTAATATTAAATGCCTAGTGTAAATTATACTAAAATGCCTATTGTGTATTTTACTATTAATACTAACAGCCTACTGTGTATGTTGACGTATATTTTTGTCTTAATAATTTGGTAGCATTGTTATTTTTTTAATTGATCTTTGCACATAACTTTTATTTCATTCTGGTATCGTAAGATGTTTTTTACTTGTAACACATAACTGATATGAGAAGGGGGGGGGAGGGGCCCTGAAATAGAAATGTGCCCCTTGTCCAATGTCAGAATGATCGGGCTCTGGGCAGTAGATGGCGATGTTGTGCAAATGGAGCCAATAAAAATTGTCGTATTAAATTTTAAGTTTAAAGTTTTTTTTTTGCGGAATTCCGCACGGGTCATCTAGTTTATTATTATTATTATTGTTATTTTTTTTTTTGGCAGACGATTTTTTTTGTAACAAAAATATTTCATTCATGAGGGCATTTTATTCTTTATTTATATTTAACAACTGGCAACGGATTAAAAGTGAAATTCGAGACATTTTATCAATGGGCGAGTTTTTTTTTTTTTTCTTTCTTTGACAAAATGTGTTTTGATGTACTTTGTACTTTTAATTTTTTTTTTTTTTTTGAAAACGATTGAAGAATTTTTCTACGGAAGAACTGTAACAGTTACATTCTTTAAAAGGTGCGACAAAACTTTATTTATTCATTTATTTGCTTTTTATGTGTCTATTTCATCTGATGAGAGGGGTACATTTTGCTTTTAGAAATCAACTTTAAGTGCTAAAAAGGTATGTTTGACATAATTTTTAGCCTCAAATAATCAAGAGAATAATGATCAGATGCTAGAATGCCGATGTCGATGTACGGGAAAGTAGGCTCGTTTAGTTCTTGACAGAACTTCTTGTTTTTTGCTAAAATTTGTCCTTTTTAGACTTTTTTTTTTTTTACAATTTGCGAATATTCGCCACAAGAAAGAGTTCAAAATTTAAATGATTGAAAGAATTCAACCTTTAATTTTTTTTAATTTCTTGCCAGGAAATATTTAGGAACGTGAAAATTATTTGAAGGAATATAAAAATTATGATACCAAATAAACCAATGATATCAAACAGATAGAATGTATTTCGTCAAAATGATGTATCTAAGCATCAGCTCATATTTTTATGATTCTTATTTCTCATTGCGTCCGCTGATGTACTCGTGCAAGATCTGCACCAGCCAGAGTTTATTAAACCTTGTTTTCTTTCATTTCATTCTGTTTTTTTTTTTAAATTTTCATTCATTAACTTTTTTTTAAATTTAAAAGTAGTTTCCAGAAAGCGCTACAAACTTTTTTTTTTTTTGTATCGCGCTACTCACTACTCTACTTTTTTAAAAAAAGTAGTGCGCTACACTACAAACTATTAAAAAATGTAGCTACTACAGTAGTTTTGCTACTTGCAGCGCGCTACTTCCGACCACTGCTTCTGACACCATTTCTGCAGATTATTACGCAAATGAAAAAAAATTTCCCCCAAAACACTATTAGTTATCCATGTCCCTAGATTTTCTATCTTTCGAATTGTCTACTCTGTTTCAAACCTTTTGGAAATAAAATAAACATTTGCATTCAATCTGTATCTGATATATATTTTTTGAAATATAGGTAGTATAACTGCCGTGATTAGCTTGCTACATTGAATTATGTAGTCAACAACCAGGGTGAGTTTAATTCTTTTCTTATGGCAGTTAATTTGAACTGTTGGATGTCCACTCTGTAAGAGCCGATTTCATGATGAAAAAAATAAATTTTTTCTTGAAATTGCAGACAGACTTACAGTTTTAGGCTGTCTATTCCACTTTATGCTTGTTCTGTGATTCTAACTTTTCTTTATAATTATAAAGAAATTTTTAAAGGCTTATTTGTCCACTCTGTTACATGTCCACTCTGTTAAACAAAGGGATAAAAATATTTAAAATCCTTTCATAAATGAGTCATGTACTAGTTATTTACACTTTATTATACACAAATAAATGGAAACTCAATAAAAAAATGATAAGTTGGTGGAAATTATTTAAATTGATAATCTTAAGTAAAGAGTTTCAGACATGATTTGTACCATTTTCGTCGGAATGACCCGATCCTGCAGAAATCGAGGGAAATAGAAATCATAATCACAGTAATCGTAATTAATGACAATTTTGAGTGAAGGCTTTTCTGGATTACATCATGAAATTCATTTTTATGCTGTTTTTAACTTCATACTAGCTTTATACCCGGCGTTACCCGGGTGCGTATTAATACAACATAGCATTCAGAAAAGAAAAAAAATTGGAAGAATTCTATTCTTATTTGGGTATATAAAAATTTGCATCAATCTGTCTCTTAGGTACAAACTTTGAAAAAAGTAAAATATTACAGAAAGTTAAACGTTTACAGAAAAATAGTATCACCAAAATGTGAAAATTAAAGATACATGTTGTCTGTGTTTTGCTGCGTCCACTGGCATGTTGTCTATGGTTCAATTTGACGGGCGGTACGTAAATGTTTGTAAATTGCGCATTTTGTCCGAAGACTTTTTACATAATTCTCTGAATTAAAAAAAAGCATAATGTTGGCTTTGAAGGAAAATAATTGAATTTTATCACGTTGTATGCTTAAAGGTTCATGTCGATTACAAATATAGGCCTAGAAAGGCCATTTTCTGATTTCAAAGGCCATTTTATTATTGCAACATACCTCTTATTTGGTTGAATTCAGTCCACATGGTTGTACAAAAAGTTCTAGGTACAAACTCCCAAAAGAACTTAATTATCACGGAAAGTTCATAGAAAAATAGCACCAGCTAAAAGCGAAACATGTATAAGGCTTTTGATCCATGTTTTTGCATAATTCCTCTAATAGGAGGATAAGAAAAAAAAAATTCTCTATCATACATATTTTGTGCCAAATGAGAACATGAATTATAATTGTTTTCGACTTATTTCATGCTAAAATGAAATAGGTGAGTCTTGAAATGAAAATTCATTGTTTTAATTTTAATCTTTGTTGGAAAATGCTAATATTTAAATATCATAAATTTTATCAATTTGTAACCTAAAGGCTCATGTCGATTAAAAAAATAGGCCTAATAATAGGCTAGATTCCTATAAAAGGGTCATTTTTTTGACAAAAACTTGAATTTGAGCTTTTTAGATTTTTAACCGACTTCAACAAAGGAGGAGGTTATCAATTCAAAGCGTATGTTTTTTTTTTGTTTGTTCGCACATAACAGCTGATCTACTGAACCGATTTGGACGATTTTTTTTAAAATCGATAGGAAATGGTGTAACTTAGGTACCATGTACTCATATGACGATATTTGTTCACTAGAAAAAAAGTTATTATGGAAAACAGTAAATTTCATGTCATTTCCCCATTAAATGATTAAATTTTCAATTCATTGTTGCAAAAATTTTTTGCCTCGCAACAGCCATATTAATAGTAATCATGATGAAAAATTTGAACCAAGGCTTAACTAAATCTAACATGAAACTCATTAGCGGTAACGTACGTAGTAAGGCCCCTATATATACTATATAGCGGCTCTAGTACGTAGTATGTGTTAAAATCTTATGAACAACGAGAAACTAGAATTGCTTTGAAATATAAATTAGTTGACAAACCGTTGATATTTAAATGGCTTTGATTAAGCTAGTACACAAATAAATACCAGAGAATAACAAAGATTATTTTTTAGTGTCAATCGTTTATAATTTTAGACGCGTTGATAGTTTCTTCCTTTTTCTTTCAGTTTATTTTATGGAGCATTTACTTAAGAAAATTAGGTGAAGTTCCGTAATGGAAACATTACCTTATTTCATAAGTACACTTACACTAAAAAGAATAAAATAAAATAATTTTGGAAAAAAATAGAACCGACTTCAGTTGGAAATTGCTCTAAAAAGTAAAAAATAATTTTTTTTCTTTGAACACCATCGAAACTACTTTGAAACATAAGTTTTGAAGTCGGCGCAAAAACGATAGGTCAAATGATATTTAACCATATTTTGCCAATATTTTTCGGAGAAACCATAGAAAATTAAAAGCAGAATATTTGTACCATTACACGAATGTGTGGTAATGAATGAAAAGTATGCGAATGCTTTTAAAGAACCTGGATCCATTAAAATGTATCTAGTTGAATTATAGTTGCGTATGATTCTATACATTGTTTTTGCGCCGACTTCAAAACTTATGTTTAAAAGTAGTTTCGATGGTGTTCAAAGAAAAAAAATTATTTTTTACTTTTTAGAGCAATTTCCAACTGAAGTCGGTTCTATTTTTTTCCAAAATTATTTTATTTAGAATTTCAAGACCCCGCTTATGAGAATTCTAGGGCATCAAGGAACTTCTGTGTCAAGTTTGATGAAAATCTGACGCAAACTGTGGATTTGTATAGAGAACAAGTATACAAACAAACATACAAGCATTCACTCATTTTTATTGATATAGATAATGCTGATAAGATAACCGACCATGTATATAGTGTACCAGCAACACCCGCATGGCGATGCCAGTGGAATAAATGTAAAGGAAGTCAACTGAATAAATTTAAATTCACTCCACAACCCTCTGCAGTAAAATTATTATATTGTTTCATTCAAATGTGCTCCAACACTTTTTAAATTAAACTAAAAGTCCTGTTAAAATTTGAAACAAGTCGCCAAATTAATCAAAATGGTATTAAGTTACCGAAGACATTGACAGTAGCTTTTAAACGTAAAAAAGAACTGGACCTAGTGTTTCTGTTTTGAGTATAGAGTTAAGCCTTGAAAATAGACTAAATTTGAGTAATTAATATCTCCTGTTTTAATTAACGGAGAGAAACGTGTCAAAACTTTTCTTTTTTAGAAAAAACCCCTTTCTAGCTATGTATAATTTTAGGGAGTGGGGGAAAATCCCCCCCCTCAATTATGCGGGATACACCAAAAATGAGACTAATTAATTAATTTAAGAGCAAGAATCTGAGAAATTGAACAATCAACATATTGAAATATTTTATTTGCCAACGTCATACTCTATTCTTTGTCTTAACAGAACAGTTGAGTTCTTTGAGGCGAAATGTGAAATTTTTTTTTTACAAAAAAAAAATCAGGAAAAAATAAATTTTTTGTAAAATTTTTTTTCACATTTCGCCTCAAAGGACTCAACTGTTCTGTTAAGACAAAGAATAGAGTATGATATTGGCAAAAAAAATATTTCAATATGTTTGTTGGCAGAGGAAGTTATGACCGTTTGAATATCGGTAAAATATGACATTTTTCATATTTCGGCCTTACGCAACTAAAAGCACGTTGAACTTTCCTCGGTTATTTATACGTTATTTTAAAGTGCTTACACTGGTCTTTCAAACGATACCACTTTTGCCGTGCCAACTGAAATGTACAAGCTGTTTTTTGGACCTCAAAAACGCTATAAAACGTAAAAAATGCCTTGTTTTGAGGGCCTTCACTGACCTTCGACAACAACTTACCACAAATTTAACGTTCATTTTGTAAAGTTTCAACCTTCTATATTCCATATACAAAAAAAATTTGGAGTTAAAAGTTCCTGGTAAGGGTTTTGGCTCACGGCAACTTCCATGTCTTGAAAATCCGCTTAATTTTTGATGCCGCACCTTTAACTTTAGGGGTCCATAAAAACTAAACAACTCAACTTTAGACCAAAACGTTCTGGATTTGGTCTTTCAATAAGATAATAAACATTTGGTAATTTTTTGGAAAAAATCTGAGAGGTCATGAATCACAGGCGTGACACTCCCTCAGATTCTTGCTCTTAAAAATAACTGAGTCGAACTTTCGAATTCGGATACGTTCGAATTTTGGGCCATGTTTCAGGTCTGCAGGTGCTGTGCGAACTTCTGGCCATCGGTTACAAATAGAGAAACAGAGCCCATCATCTTTATATATATAGATTATCGGTGTTCATCTTCATATTTGGGGGACCAGAACGTATAGGCGGTTCTAATTTACATTTAATTTTTTTACAACCACATTTTTCATAAGTCTATTTACATTTTTGCTATCTATATGTACATTTTAAAATTCGGGTAGAGAAAAATTAGTTGGGCTTTGGACCAAAATGTCTGTAGACGGAATTTGTGTGTCAGCATCTTTTGAGTTTGTCACATAAGTTAAAATAATTATGAATGGGATTGGAGGAGACGACAAACCACAATATATTATTATTATTATTATTCTCGCCCCAGGTTTCGTTTTGACAGAGTCCCATCTTTTAGAATGGCTTTAGTGCGTGAGCCTTCAGAAACAGAATCAACATTATCCACAAAAATTATTATTTTTTATTTTTCGGAATTTTCAAACAAGCAGTCCAGGAAATGCAGTCAGTATGTAGAGGTAACAGAGTCGCTCGTCTTCTATTTGGGCATGGGCACGGGCGTCTCGAGCTGCTTTCCCTCCAGCCCCAGCAGGATGTTCTCGGCCGCCAATTCCGCCATTCGGATGCGCACGTTCGTCTCGGCGCTGGCCACGTGGGGGGTGATGACTGGAAGAGAATAATAATTTTAAAATATAGTTTAAAAAAAACCAAAAAATAAGCTTTTGGAGTTAATCAAAATATTTCATGATGCTCTGATTTCCCTCTGATTTTTAAAACTATTGAATATCCACTAAGTTTACACGCACTTATCCTAAAATGCAACTTAACTTGGCACAGACGTCACTACGGGTGGAAGCCAATAAGAGCTCACAAACAGTCAGCGATCTCCTCTAATTCGCCAAATAGCCTGTGACGTTTTATCTAGCTCGTTTTTCATAGGCTAACGTCATGCTAACGTCATGCAAATGTCACGCTGACGTCACGATGTTTTTGCCAAAAAAGGTTGCATTGTAGTATAATTATAACTAAGTTCTTGCACTTGTTGGTGATTCCTATCAAAAAAAAAAAAAAAAAAAAAAAAAAAAAGCTCTAAAGATCAACTGAAAAAATAATATACAAGTCATTTTCAAAATTTGATACACTTATTGTACTAAAGCATTAAGTAACCGCCCTTAAGCCAGAGGGCTAATGCAAAAACATGCAATACACCACCAACTCGGTTATTTCGATCCATGGACTGCAGTTTCGTGCTTTTTGGCACTCGTCAGCATGGAATAGGAATTAAACGAGCTACAGGCAGAAATCCTCTTATAGAGCAAAGACATCCAAAAAAACTGGTAGCTAATGTGAAAATTAGAACACCATCAAGCGACCGCACTTGGTGTCTAACTCTTGGTGGTACAACTCTTAAACTTTGCCTCATAATTTACGATTTGTACCGTACCTTTCGTTGTACCGTACCATTTACGAGTTGTACTGCCCCCGTACTGGGGCCTTTTCAGAATTCCTTCTAATCTCTGGGAGGGACTGAAGCCCCTAAGCCCCCTCCGTAGGTACGCCATTGGTCGTAGCTGGTGCGGACTCGGCAATATTTTCAAACACATAATTCGCAACGCGGACATTACAATTTGATTAAAGTCCTAAAATGATTTATTTCATCCGATCTCAACAATTATCTATTACTCACTCAGATTTTTGAGCGAGTTCAGCTTGTGATCCTTTGGCAACGGTTCCGGAACGGTCACATCGATGGCGGCGGCCCGAATCTTCTCGTTTTTCAGAGCATCATATAAGTCGTCCTGGTTAACAACGCCTCCCCTACGACAGGAAAAAGGAATGAAAATCAAAATTAAATGAAACATTTTCTCCCCCCAAATTTCGTAGATTTTGTTTACATTACTATTAATGTACTATTTTACAAGTCTGCTTGCATTGGGCCATTGGGGTAAATACTGTTCGTAATGGTTTTTGCAAAGAACTTAAAAATATAGAGTAATAAGGGAATATAATTACGAGTTGGTCCATATCGTTTGTTCTATAAATATAGACGATCTTTTAACATGAACCCATCAAGAAGTCGTTAATGAATCCTGGGGCAGAAGTTGCAATGAAAGCAATTCTAAATTGGATCAGAATGGAGAGTAAGGTAGATTAGGGGAAGACGCCGTATTGGTGAAGATACCGCGTATGATGTGTTTCACACACAAAAATCAACAAAAACATAAATAGGTTTTGAGTCACCCTAAGCTTTAGGGGTGTTTTTATAGTGTTTTGTCATTTTTACCGCTGTGATCAGTACCCGAAATAGTGTTAACTGCCTTTGGCGAAAACGCGCTAATTTAAAAGAAAAAAAAAGATGACTATTGCGTTTTACCACGGCATTTTTGTATACAATGCCTCTCACCTGCTGGTGTTGATGAAAACGGCGGTCTTCTTCATAAGTCCAAAGGCTTTCTTGTTGAAAATGTTCTTAGTCTCTTCGGACAGGTTACACATGGACACCACGAAGTCGGACTCTTTCAGCAGCTCTTCGAATTCTACGTACTTCGCGCCCATTTCTTCAGCTGCGAAAGATGAAGATAAATCATAATTGAAATCATCCAAAGACTTTTCTTTTAGTGGCGTGTTTTTCCCAAGTGCTTCTACTTTTTATGCACTTTTGATGCATTACAGTAGGTAAGTCGGAGTTTTTAATCAAAATAAGAAAACGAAAAATAGAAATAGTAATTTACTATGTATATCCTATGTTGGGAAAATAATGCAATAAAGCGTTAATCGATAAGATATGGTTTTATGAAAAATTATCAAATAAACTTTGCTGAAATATGACTGAAGTTAAAAACGAAATAAAGCACAAGTTGTGAGGAAAATACAGCATATACAGTAAGCTCTCACTTATACGCGGCCCAAGGGATCAACAGAAAAAGGCGCATAAATGAGAGAGACATATAAGTGACTACTTAAAGGACTAAAACGCAACATAGTTTCTAATGAGAGAATAAGAACGTTTCGAAAGAAAAGGGACATATTACTACAATTTGGCAATTACTGTAACGTAACTACAATGATAAGGAGAAACCGAAAAGTATAACATTCCTTATTATGAACTGTTCCCTTTAAAACGATGCATAAGAAATAATTGTCCCTCTTCGAACTCTAGTTCAAGCGGAAAAAATGCCTTCCGTGAGCAATAAAGGCGAAAGATTAGAAAGGAAAGTGAAGAAACATGCTTATTTTTTAAAGAAAAACAAATAAAAGTTTTTACATTTTCGGAATAATTCGGCGCATAAGTGAAATATTTATCTTTACAGCGACGCATAAACGAATGATACTATCATTAGATGGCTATGGAATGTGCTGGGATCATTTAAAATCGTCGTATAAGTGAAAACGGCGCATAAAAGAGGCGGCGTATAAGTGAGAGTTCACTGTAACTACGAGGGTTTTTTTTTTTTTTTTTTTTTTCAACCTCCGTTAGGCTATAAAAATAAACGGATTCAAATAAAAAAATATTTTATCATCAAAAGTAAGGTACAATTCTCTACATAATCACCTTGACGATTGAAGCATTTGTTATATCTGTGAACAAGCTTTATACTAGCCTCTGTGTTGCCGCCAATGATTGGAAGTGAGTTGTGACGGTGTCTTTGGGTTCCACGCCACTTTGGAAGCCCGATGCCTTTTCAGACCCCAAGCAGGGTTGACGGGCATTGCCATGCCCCCAAGCAGGGGGGCATAGCAATGCCCGTCATCATAGCGCTCGTGTAACAAAAACGGTTCCTCCAGCAATTTCATGCATTCAATGGGATATTTTTTGAACGCCCACCATTAAGTTCCGACAGAGCACCAAGTGACTTACATCGTGTTCCCCGAACTGAAGCAGAGACTTGCAGGGCCGGATTAACGTCCGATTACGCCCTAGGCCAAACTTAAAATTACGCCCTACTTCACATTCCGAATTCTATCGAAATCATACTCTCCCCCCCCCCCCCTCTTGTCCCTTCTCAGAGGTGTCGCAGCGGCCGGAGGCATAAGAAATCCCCTCCCAATGGTGGAATGACAGATGAGTTTTTTTTTCAATGATGATGTTTGAAAGAAGGAGGTTGAAGAAACTTTTCGAATTTGAAGCTTCATAAATACAATTTTGGGCCATCTGAATCGGTTTAACGGGAATTAATGGGATTCAGAACTCGCCGCGTCCTTCCCCTCTGCCCCATCCTTCGAAAGTCTCAAATATGAAATTTTTGATGAACTTAAATGATACTGGGGGACGAAGGAACTCGCGCGTTTTCTTGGCCGAAATTTTTGACTATCCTTTTTTACTTTCTTCTATATCTAATATATAGGGTATTCCGACCAGTGAGTGACCACCACCCAGTGAATGACCACTTCGCAGTATTTCTTAAAAAATAAGGTTCTAAATTATTATTTTTTAGATAAATTGGCTTCAATAGCTTTCTTCCTTCAAATTCTGAGCTATCTGATACCTGATTGATTATTTTGGTCATGTATTTTTCTAGTAAAAAATTATAGAATGTTTACAGCCGTGCGCCATTTCTTTTTCTGCTCCAAAATAATAAGGATGGTTTTGTGTATACAACTACTTTGATTCGTATTAATTGTATTTATAAATTAATTTTTTTTAATTATACAAAAGAATCATTTAGTATGTATATTCAGGCTATGATTTTATTTGTTTCAATCTTTATAGAATGTGTAGATTTTAGATTTATGGGGTGGTCACTCACTGGGTCAGAAAAACTTTGAAAAGCCAGTGAATGACCAGCTGTTTATTCACTGGGATTTTAATGTTGTTTTGAAAAATTAAAGAAAACTAGGGTCGACCAGTGAATGACCACCACTCAGTGAATGAATTTTTTTAGACCGAGTGGCATCAACAATTTTCTACCGTGAAATTTCAAGCTATTGGTTACATAGGTCAATTCTTTATTGTTGAAAAAATTGATAGAATGTTGACTCTCGCGTAGTAGTGTTCTTTTTAGTGTGTTCTATTTTTGGAACATAGGAGCTTTATATAAATTTATTTAAAAAAAGAAAAAAGATATTTTTTTTGACCAAAAAAATTTTAATTTAGTTTTTCTCTTAACATATTTTTATGCATTAAAAAAAAACTAAAGTGTATTGATCCACTTACCTGAACTTAAAAAATCCATTATCAAGGTACCTTGTTACTCAGACTTTTCAGTCAAAACTGATAGCAAATCATTTATAGCTCTGTATCGTAACCGCGCATCAAGTAATCCTTTTTTGCCTGAATGGAACACTGATATCCATTTGAGGAGCAAAGAGAGTATTCACATTTTCAATCCAAATCTTATTGGTTTTCCCAGTGGCGTATTTACGTATGGGCTTAATGGGCTATAGCCCAGGGCGGCACGATTGGAGGGGCGGCACTTTTTCCATGTAAAGTGAAGACCTTTTTTTTTAGACAGTAGGACGGATCGGCCGCGAGAATTACATCAATTAATTGAATTAAATACTGTTCTTTATTTAATAACACTGGAATGCTGGTGGAATTTTTCATACAAAAGCATTAAACCGCAGGGGAAAAAAGAAAAGAAGATAAGACAGGAATAAGACTAGAAAGATGAGAAAAAAAGACTGCGAGACAGTAAAAATTTGTTCGTTAAAACCGGGTCTTGCTCATTAAAAACGAATTCTGTTCCATAGAGTTTAACATTGATCCAACAAAATATTCTCGTTTCCCTCGTTGCATACGAGCTCGTTATAAACGAGTTCGACTGTATTCATTACACATTTTTAAAATTATTTTATCGTTTATTTATTTGTTGATTTTGTTTTATTTTTTCTAAAATATTTAAATGAAGCCATGATCCATTTCAATAAAATTTTGTACACCAGTCGAGATCAGCCTGTACAAGAAAAAAAGCAAATTTTATGAAAAAAAAAATTTTTAAACTATTTTTGAAACAAATATGTGAAGATTATTCATTTCAAAAACTTTTAAATTTTGAAAGAAAGTTCTTAATGTAATTAAGTACTAAAAATGTTAATTTATAATATAATAATGTAAGAGCAGATTTGTAGTAGTAAAAGTTGAGATTCGCAAAAGACGAATTTTTACCCATTGGCTGGTTGTTAACAACTGACCAATTTTATGTTTAACTATCTGTGTGGCCGGGCTTTGCACGGTTTACCGTGAAAATACAGTTTATGTCAAGTAAATAAAAAAAGTTTTTTTTTTTACAACTCTGAAATTCAACACCTCAAGGGGGGGGTGGCGGCAAGTTTCAAAAGCCCAGGGCGGCCTTACGTCCAAATACGCCTCTGGGTTTTCCTCTTATAAACATTTCCCGTGAATGCCGACAGTAATAGGAACCACTCATTCATCTATGCTTGATTTCTCATGAATATTTCAAATTGTTGAGGGCTTTTACACAATTTGTAAATAGGTTTTTTCAAGCTTTTCATTTTTTTAATATAAATTTACGGTTGAAATCTATAATAAAAGGGTTATTTTTAATTTTCGAAAATTGCTTCGATGCATAATTGCTGGTACTAATAGTACAAATGTCTCTTCTGTGTTTGTGCATTACTCCAATGCATATGTTCAGTAAAGTGCTTTTAAATTATAAGGTATTGCAAGCCGACTAATATTATTTTCCAGTATCACGTGACGACACAGATGTCAGGGCAGGTGTGGATTCGGAGCCATTTCCTCTGTCAAACTGTTATTATTTTCTTTTGAAACGAAACCTCATACCCTTAAATAATATAAACTTATTTGGTTTTGCAAACATCTGCGCTAGAACACATTCAAAACGAAAAGATAAGAGAATCACACATTATGAAACTTGAAATTTCCTCATTTAAGTCGATGATTAAGTCATTTAAGTAAAATGATACAGATAACAATAATAACATTAGTAACAATTAAAAAAAAATCTGTAATTAGTAGCGTAAAATAGAACTTTTTCTACTGTTAGTAAGTATTGTCAAAATGGCCGTAAATAAGGTTTGTGAAAAAAATAAAAATAAGATGATATAAGAGTTAATCAAGAGCATTTAAAAATATTTATTATCGGCCAACACAATAATAATGATAATAATTAAAGAAAAGGTAAAAAGAAGATTCAATACGATGCGGAAAGGTTTCTCGTTTGAGAAAAAAATAAATAAATAAATAAAATTAATTTATAAATAAGCATGTAAAGTAACAGGTCACTATCTGCCTTATAAAAATATACAAAAGTGAAAATATCTAAAACCAACTTCAAGTATTTCTAACTCAAAATGTAAGGTGGTCATTCACTGGGTCAGAGGTGGTCATTCACTGGGTCGGAGGTGGTCATTCACTGGGTCTTTGCGCCATTTTTCCTTCGAACACCCCAAAAAGCCGGAAGCGGAACCCTTCAAGTTCCATCATTTTTTTTTACGCATTTACATAGATCAATAAAACTATTTAAACTATCACGAACAAAATATTACAGTATTTAAAATTACTACGATTTTTTAAAAATGAAATTTTGCTTAAGTGGTCATTCACTGGTCTGTCTACCCTAGAAGAAGTATTGGTTTCGTGAAAATTTTCGAATGTCGAATTTTGACGGATTTGCACGTTTTGAGGTGCGCTGAGTCCATTTCGACCATTTTACTTTCTTCTATATCTATTATATAGAAGAAAGTATTGGTTTCGTAAAAATTTTCGAATGTCGAATTTTGACGGATTTGCACGTTTTGAGGTGCGCTGAGTCCATTTCGACCATTTTACTTTCTTCTATATCTATTATATAGAAGAAAGTATTGGTTTCGTAAAAATTTTCGAATGTCGAATTTTGACGGATTTGCACGTTTTGAGGTGCGCTGAGTCCATTTCGACCATTTTACTTTCTTCTATATCTATTATATAGAAGAAAGTATTGGTTTCGTAAAAATTTTCGAATGTCGAATTTTGACGGATTTGCACGTTTTGAGGTGCGCTGAGTCCATTTCGACCATTTTACTTTCTTCTATATCTATTATATAGAAGAAAGTATTGGTTTCGTAAAAATTTTCGAATGTCGAATTTTGACGGATTTGCACGTTTTGAGGTGCGCTGAGTCCATTTCGACCATTTTACTTTCTTCTATATCTATTATATAGAAGAAAGTATTGGTTTCGTAAAAATTTTCGAATGTCGAATTTTGACGGATTTGCACGTTTTGAGGTGCGCTGAGTCCATTTCGACCATTTTTGGAAAATGTCTGTGTGTGTGTGTGTGTGTGTGTGTGTGTGTGTGTGTGTGTGTGTGTGTGTGTGTGTGTGTGTGTGTGTGTGTCTGTCTGTATGTGACCAGTTTTTGTGGCCGCGCTAGAGCAAAAACTACTGCATGAAATCGAACAAAAATTTTTTCACATATGCACCACCATGTGAACTGGTGCACCTGACTTTGTTTAGCGAATTCCTCCAAGGGGGGTGGAGCAATCGCACGTGTTCTGCGCGTGGGTGATTGCTATATCTCAGGAAGTAACCGGCGGAATAAAACGAAAATTGGTCCATAGATAGACCCTACCGAGTACAGGTGCTGATTCAATTTGCGTGTCAATATCTCAAAGGGGGGTGGAGCAATCGCACGTGTTCTGCGCGTGGGTGATTGCTATATCTCAGGAAGTAATCGGCGGAATCAAACGAAAATTGGTCCATAGGTATACCCTACCGAGTACAGGTGCTGATTTAATTTGCGTGTCAATATCTCAAAGGGGGTGGAGCAATCGCACGTGTTCTGCGCGGGGGTGATTGCTATATTTCAGGAAGTAACAAGCGGAATCAAACGAAAATTGGTCCATAGATAGACCCTATAGAGTACAGGTGCTGATTCAATTTGTGTGTCAGTATCTTGAAGGGGGGTGGAGAAATCGCACGTGTTCTGCGCGGGAGTGATTGCTATATCTCAGGAAGTAACAGGCGGAATCAAACGAAAATTGGTCCATAGGTAGACCCTATTGAGTACAATCGCTGATTTAATTTGTTTGTCAATATCTCGAAGGGGGGTGGAGCAATCGCACGTGTTCTGCACGACGGTGACTGCTATATCTCAGGAAGTAACCGGCGAAATCAAACGAAAATTGGTCCATAGGTAGACCCTATTGAGTACAGGTGCTGATTCAATTTGTGTGTCAATATCTCAAATGGGGGTGGAGCAATCAAAAGTGCTTATTTTGTCATTGCACCTACTGTATCTCGGGAAATATTGCTGCGATTTGAATGAAATTTGGAATAACACTAACCCAATATGGAAGCAAGCATCGATTAAATTTTGGCGCCAATCGCCCCAGGGGGAGGGTGGGGTGATTTTTGCGCTTAGTCAACAATGCGAAAAATTAATTCATTAAAAAATCGCTTTCACGCTATTTAATTATCAAAACAGCTGAAAACTTTCAATGATTTGAAATTTTTAACTGTTGCCAATTTCTTTTTACTAACAAATAAAATGTTTGCAATTAATCTAAACAAGGCTTTTGCAATGATTTCCAATTTCGCTCATTGATTCTGCATTTGCAGGGCTATTACGATAATTGGGAAATTGTAGCTGTCTCCAATTACTTGGGCAAGTACGTATTTTATTTTGTAACCGGAATTCATAAGATAGATATAGAAGAAAGTTTCGTGACGGCCACGACAGCTAGTTGGAAAATGTCTGTCTGTGTGTCTGTCTGTGTGTGAGTCTGTATGTGTGTGGTGACTTTGCAGTCGCCACGTTTTGTTCTGTCTCTTTAAGAATTTCCATCCTTCGAACGAGTTATGTGCATTCCCACTCTTTCTCTTTCACGTTGAGCAAAACTCGGTCAAGGTTAGGCGAGCACTTAAGGAGCCGGCTGAAAGCACCTCGCTATAGGCCAGCGCGCGTGGCTGCGTTGACACTTGTTCTGCGGAAGGACTTGTTTTTCTCTCCGCTGGGTTTTTTTTTCCTTGCGATGATGGTTTGGCAACGCCGCCCGTGTGGCTACGGGGCCTGTTTCTTTGGAAGGCGAGGGAGCGCACGTGAGTTAGTAGAGAGAGGTTGCGGACAGCGTGCAGGAGACATTTTTCTCTTCTTCGAGGGGATGGCTGGGGAGCGCCGAGATGGGTTCCTGCGAAAATTACGGAGAATCCGCCTGTTCCTCCATAGGCTAAGTCCAGTTCATTTTCTTTATGCTCCTATTTTAGAATAATTTGTATGATCTGCTTGTTCTAAAGTTAAATTTGTTAATATCCGGACCAATAAGTCTTTACCAATGATGGCTATGGGCCAACGATTTCTTTAATGGTCGAGTGGCATGGAGTGTTTAGCTTGTTAAAACCCTTATGGTGTATCTATTCATCAAATGCCTTGCTATTCATCGAAATATCTTCATCAAAATGTCTTCCTAATTTATGAATAAATCAAGACTTCTTGTGTTTATAAGAATTCGTCCGCGTCTCATTCGGTTTATTTTACTGACTCCTGCCATGCATTCAGGCCTCCAAGAAGAACCTGGGCGTACCATTAGCTACCACTACTTAGATACGGCGAGGTTTCGAGCGGGAAAGTCCCGCCTAGGATGTTTATTTACATGTCTTGCTAGTAGCGTATAAAATTCTGTCTTAGTTTCTCACGGTTTTAGCGGCGCACGATACGGAAAGATGGTGAAAACATCCGTCGAGAAGATCGTAACCCGACATCCAGAACCAGCGTCTCATCGAAACCGACCTGTGACAGATAAGTTTTTTTTGATAAGTTTTTTTCGATCTCTCTTCCCTGCATTTTATTCTCTGCGTAATTCCGTGTTTATCTGATTTCGGCAGAATACATTTCATGATTCATCCATATACTCTACACCATCTCCATCATATTTATTAAAACCATCACGGTGATTAACCACCTGGGGATAAACCCCATTTATTTTAAAATCACCACAATGTGTGTGACCAGTTTTTGTGGCCGCGCTACAGCAAAAACTACTGCATGAAATCGAACAAAAATTTTTGCACATATGTACCACCATGTGAACTGGTGCACATGACTTTTTTTAGCGAATTCCTCCAAGGGGGGAGGAGCAATCGCACGTGTTCTGCGCGAGGGTGATTGCTATATCTCAGGAAGTAACCGGCAGAATCAAACGAAAATTGGTCCATAGGTAGACCCTACTGAGTACAGGTGTTGATTTAATTTGTTTGTCAATATCTCGAAGGGGGGTGGAGCAATCGCACGTGTTCTGCGCGGGGTTGATTGCTATATCTCAGGAAGTAACCAGCGGAATCAAACGAAAATTGGTCCATAGGTAGACCCTACTGAGTACAGGTGCTGATTCAATTTGTTTGTCAATATCTCAAAGGGGGGTGGAGCAATCAAAAGTGCTTATTTTGTCATTGCACCTACTGTATCTCGGGAAATATTGCTGCAATTTGAATGAAATTTGGAATAACACTAACCCAATATGGAAGCAAGCATCGATTAAATTTTGGCGCCAATCGCCCCAGGGGGAGGGTGGGGTGATTTTTGCGCTTAGTCAACAATGCGAAAAATTAATTCATTAAAAAATCGCTTTCACGCTATTTCTGTACCTCAGAACCAGACTAACGTAAGTCCATTTTCGTCATTTTTCGGTAGAGGGGAAAAACGATTGTCGAATACATCGTTTTTCCCCTCTACTGAAAAATGACGAAAATGGACTTACGTTAGTCTGGTTCTGAGGTACAGATTTAATTATCAAAACAACTGAAAACTTTCAATGATTTGAAATTTTTAACTGTTGCCAATTTCTTTTGACTAACAAATAAAATGTTTGCAATTAATCTAAACAAGGCTTTTGTAATAATTTCCAATTTCGTTCATTGATTCTGCATTTGCAGGGTTATTACGATAATTGGGAAATTGGTGCTGTTTCCAATTATTCGGGCGAGTACGTATTTTATTTTGTAACTGGAATTCATAATAGTCCGAGAGCCAGGTGAAAATTTGGTTAATTATTTCCTCTCGATAGATAATTGGCCATACGCATCAGACAACAGTATCATAAAGCCCTATGACCGTCAGCTGCGGCACAGTGGGGGGGATGAGTAGTTGTAACCTGCCACGCTTGAAGAAAAAAAAAAAAATTCACTCATTTCCTCTCGCCTAAAAATTTACCAGATGATAGCTTATATGTAACTATTGATAAATATATACGTCAGCTGGCTGTATCTCGGTGGAAAAATTGTCAGCTGATACTTTGAAGGTCGTTACGTAGAAGTTAGCTAGAAGCATTTACTGACTACACTGTTCGACAAAAAAAACCTTGAAAATGCTTCTGGTATTTTGAAGGCTGATTCTTATGTAAAATGACCCCCTGAATCCGAATATGACCCCCGTTTTCCCCCATCACGTCCCAATTTTTTTTAAACGCCCCCCCCCCTTTTTTTTCATTTTTCCTTAGTTTCAGGGCTATAATATTTTTTTGGGGGGGGGGAAAGGAGCCTTATATTCACCAATAAATTTTTTTGAAGGTTAAGAGAGACTCAAAGTTTAAAATCATGAGCACCGAGAAAAAAAATCGTGGAACTTGGGGGGGGGGGGGCCCAAAATATTTGAAAAATCACCAAAAACGATCTTTTTATTCTAGTTTCTTTAAAAAGACCTTTAAAACATTTTTTTCGGTGCAGAATCAGAGTATAGGATCCGCTCCTATGGCTCCTGGGTCAGAAAAAATTTTCACGCTGTAAAATTTAAAAAAAAAAATAAAATAATGCTTTAAAAATCGCACTTTGCACTCGAGTTTTAAAGCAGGTTTTCAACCAAAAAAAAAAAAAAAAATTGTGGCTGATTCTTATGTCAAATGACTCCCTATTTCCAAATATGACCTCAGTTTCCTCCCTCCACCCCCTCTTTCCAGAGAGTCCCCCCCCCCCCCAATTCAGAGTCATTTTACTAATTCGGAGGGGAAAAGTACATTACGTAACCCGTTAACATAATTCTAAAAGGCAACAGAGGTTCAAAGTTCAAAATCATGTACATGTGTACCAAAAATATAAACTATGGCGGTGTACCCCCCCCCCCCCCCCAAAAAAAAAAATCTTCTTTTCTTGTTTTTCTAAGAGACGTTTTAAACCTCTTTTTTTTTTTTTTTTTTTTTGTGAAAAATCAGAGTATTGAATTTAATTTTCTTTTTTTTTTGGGGGTGGGGGGAGGTATACCGCCCTAGTTTATATTTTTGGTACACATCTACATGATTTTGAACTTTGAACCTCTGTTGCCTTTTAGAATTATGTTAACGGGTTACGTAATGTACTTTTCCCCTCCGAATTAGTATAATGACTCTGAATTGGGGGGGGGGGACTCTCTGGAAAGAGGGGGTGGAGGAGGGAAACTGAGGTCATATTTGGAAATAGGGGGTCATTTGACATAAGAATTAGCCACAATTTTGTTTTTTTTTTTTTGGCTGAAGACCTGCTTTAAAACTCGAGTGCAAAGTGCGATTTTTAAAGCATTATTTTATTTTTTTTTTTTTTAAATTTTACAGCGTGAAAATTTTTTCTGACCCAGGACCCACAGGAGCGGATCCTATACTCTGGTTCTGCATCGAAAAAAATGTTTTAAAGGTCTTTTTAAAGAAACTAGAATAAAACGATCGTTTTTGGTGATTTTTCAAATATTTTGGGGGGCCACGCCCCCCCCAAGTTCCCCGATTTTTTCTCGGTGCTCATGATTTTAAACTTTGAGTCTCTCTTGACATCCAAAAAAATTTATTGGTGAATATAAGGCTCCTTTCCCCTCCAAAAAAAATATTATAGCCCTGAAACTAAGGAAAAATGAAAAAAAAAAGGGGGGGGGGCGTTTTAAAAAAAATTGGGACGTGATGGGGGAAAACGGGGGTCATATTCGGATTCAGGGGGTCATTTTACATAAGAATCAGCCTTCAAAATACCAGAAGCATTTTCAAGGTTTTTTTTTTTGTCGAGCAGTGTAGTCAGTAAATGCTTCTAGCTAACTTCTACGTAACGACCTTCAAAGTATCAGCTGACAATTTTTCCACCGAGATACAGCCAGCTGACGTATACAGGGTGAGTTCGATCGAATCTGCCATACGAAAAGGGGTGATAGAAGAGCCCAAGTGGAGTATAGAACCACCCATTAGCGGTGTCAATTCGTAACCGTAACCGAGTTATGGTATATTTAAGAAAAATTCACAAAAAAACAAAATTCTGAGAAAAAGACCAATTTCTGAAGTTCCTGTTGGGTCTACACACAAAATAAGCACATATTTCGAAAGAGCAGAAAAAATCCTTTAAAATTACATCTTTTTCATCAGGATAGTCGCACTTTATAGCGAGTTACAAGCTTTCAAACACTGGAAACACTCAAAAATGAAATTTCATCAAACTTTTCAGTCAAAAATTTCAGAAACAACCGTATGAGCTACAACCGGTCAAATGCACCAAAAACTTTCCCATTTCACTAGCTTTCAGATGATACAACAGAAAATCATATTGGGCTTCAAGTTCAGCAGATATTCTGGCTTTTGTTTGAAACAGTATGAAAATCGTCCTTTGTCAGAATATGGAAACCAGCAAAGGGTCAGACTTTTATGTTCTAAATTTTCTAACTCATGTAAGTGTACTGGTTTATTTATTCAAGAAAAGGAAAATTTTATAACTAAATATTAAATTGTAACACTTTATTAAATTAATAATCACAAGAGAAGATAACAACACGTAGAAACAAAGGCAGCATTACTTTAACGCGCTTTTGACAAAAAAAAAATTCAAAATTAAATGAGTTACACTAACATCTATGAGTACATTTACATGTAAGCAATCCTCAAAATTTCCCAGAGCTACTGGAATTATCATCCCCCACACCGGATAGATGCCCTTGGCCTTTTAAGAGCGAGAACTACCGTCGATCTCTATGAAATTTAATTTCATAGAGTCCATTCATCCTGTCATTTGGGTCCTATTCCTTGGGCACCTAGATCACCAGACCTGACGCCAGCAAACTTCTTTGTTTGGAGATTCTTGAAACAAGCAGTTTACTGCTCAGATGCAACCAGTTTGCAGGACTTGCGCATTTGGCTTGATGGAGCAGTAGCAAAAGTGAGAAATGAAATTTCATTGAGAGCGACGGTAGTTTTTGCTCTTAAAAGGCCAAGGGCATCTATCCGGTGTGGTTGATGATAATTTCAGTAGCTCTGGGAAATGTTGAGGATTGTTTACATGTAAATGTACTCATAGATGTTAGTGTAACTCATTTAATTTTGAATTTTTCTTTGTGAAAAGCGCGTTAAAGTAATGCTTCCTTTGTTTCTACGTGTTGTTATCTTCTGTTGTGATTATTAACTTAATAAAGTGTTACAATTTAATATTTAGTTATAAAATTTTCCTTTTCTTGAATAAATAAACCAGTACACTTACATGAAATAGAAAATTTAGAACATAAAAGTCTGACTCTTTGCTGGTTTCCATATTCTGACAAAGGACGATTTTCATACTGTTTCAAACAAAAGCTGGAATATCTGCTGAACTTGAAGCCCAATAGGATTTTCTGTTGTATCATCTGAAAGCTAGTGAAATGGGAAAGTTTTTGGTGCATTTGACCGGTTGTAGCTCATACGGTTGTTTCTGAAATTTTTGGCTGAAAAGTTTGATGAAATTTCATTTTTGAGTGTTTCCAGTGTTTGAAAGCTTGTAACTCGTTATAAAGTGCGACTATCCTGATGAAAAAGATGTCATTTTAAAGGATTTTTTCTGCTCTTTCGAAATATGTGCTTATTTTGTGCGTAGACCCAACAGGAACTTCAGAAATTGGTCTTTTTCTCAGAATTTTGTTTTTTTGCGAATTTTCCTTAAATATACCATAACTCGGTTACGGTTACGAATTGACACCGCTAATGGGTGGTTCTATACTCCACTTGGGCTCTTCTATCACCCCTTTTCGTATGGCAGATTCGATCGAACTCACCCTGTATATTTATCAATAGTTACATATAAGCTATCATCTGGTAAATTTTTAGGCGAGAGGAAATGAGTGAATTTTTTTTTTTTCCTTTAAGCGTGGGAGGTTCCAACTGCTTATCCCCCCCACCGAGCCTCAGCTGACATTCACGAGGCTTCATAGTTCGATTTTCTGTTGCGTTTTACTAATTATCACTTGAGAGGAACTTGGTCATATAAATCTGTTACTGGCTCTCGGACTATAAGATAGATATAGAAGAAAGTTTCGTGACGGCCACGACAGCTAGTTATACAGCGGTAATTTGTGAATTAAGCGCAGAAATGTCTCGAAATCGAAGACCAAAAACTTGTTAAACATCTTTAATGACGTTGGAGAAATTGATGGGATTTTCCCATTCTTCCCAGAAGGATATCGAAATTGAAGACCTAAATAAACAATGGAAAACCATCTTTGATGACATTAAGAGAAGTTATGAGATTCGGTAACTCTTTTTCGAAATTGAAGTATTAAAAATCTTTTTGCGATTTTAATAGTGTCCGATTTTAATAGTTGGCGATTTTAATAGTGGAGGGCTGAAATCAAAGGCGCGCTCCGGGAAAAATTTTCAGAATTGTGGTCCAAAACGAAATCTTAGATGATTTTTAATGAGGTAAAGTAAGAGTTGAAGTTAGGGTCACTGCTCGGGAAAGTTTTTAAACTTAAAGTCCTAAAACGGAAAGCTCTTTAAAACGTGGAGGTGCGACGTTAGAGAGCTTTCCCGGAAAAAAATTTGAGATTGAAATTTCAATATGCATTTGTAGGACCTTTAGTGTATTTGGTGGTGCTGAGTGAAGGGATGGGGTTTGTGAACTCTCTCCCTGAAAATGTTCGCAATTTTAGATCATCTTCATATTGTTGGGAAGGTGGGAGAGGGCCCTCCAGCACAGATGTTTAGAAGTTGAGATCTTTAAGTTCTAAGTGCGGAACTGAAGATCATCTTTGATGACTTTATGAAAAGGGATGAGCTTCGTTGAGTCTCATTCGGAAACTTTTTGAAATTGAAAGTTTCATAAAGTGCAAGTTTATTAGATAAACGTTGATCATGTCGCTAAAAGTGGATTCAAGGAATTTTTGGCTTTTTATAGTGTCGTAAAAAATGGGTTTAGGCTTGGAAAACGCCTACGTCTCTAACCTTTTATTTATTCTTAAAAATATGTTGTAAAGCATTCTGCCCCAGGTTTTGTTTCTGAAAAACATAGAACGTTTTTGGTTTTTAACTTAGGAAATTTTCAATTTTTCCCTTAAATTTTTGCCTGTTTAAAAAACAAACGTCTGTGGCCCTAGAAAAAAAACATTCAGGGTTTTGGGCTCAGGGGACATTTAGCAGTGATTCCCTTACGTGATGTTTTCCTTTTTACTTCAATTAAAATATAATGGCTCATGCATTTCTTGACAGTTTTGTTTTCCTTACATTTTTTACCTTCGAAAGATTTAAAACACTTGGTGTCGCTTCCTTACAATATTCTAAATCAGTGTTTCCCAACCTTTTTAATCAGGGGGGGGGGCAATTCAATTTGTTCGGGGAGCTCATCGCCCCCCTTCAAGACGCTGACTGACACCTATCGCCCCCTCCTTCTTCCTCTAAGAAACCATAAGTTGGCGCGAATAAACATTGATATTATTAAAAATATAAGTACCTAACTTCAATTTGAAGCAAAATGTACTCAATAAAGCAATTATAACCAATCACTTTTAAACTAAAAATATTTTTAAAAAAAATTGAATACCTTTAATTTTTTTTCTTTCACAAAGCAAACTGATAAGCATTTGAAGGGTAACATTTAACTAAGATCATTGGCATACTTTTCAAACAACAAAAGTACATTTTTTAAGAAATTATTTTCTTTTCTACACTGGAATCTGGGGAAATGAAATCACTGAAACTAAAAATTTGAAGGAAAATAAATTAAGATATGAAAATTCATAAAATTGACAATGAATGATTTTCTTAGGTTTAGCCGAGGTACAAGGAGGAAGCTCTTGAACTTCAATTTGTCTTTTTCTTTACTTCTGATTAATTGTCTGAACTCTGAACAACCGGTTTCGTACACATTTACAATTTCGATTTTCGCTACCCATTTATTACTACTGTTTTTTCTTCTAAATATCCATCGCCCCTTTGCGAAGCTAAATCGCACCTTTGGGGGCGATCACCTCCAGGTTAGGAACCACTGTTCTTAATCTTTGTCTTTCTCTCTATTTTCATTTTTATTCTATTTAAAACATATTTCGGTGCATCCTATGAATTTTTATTCATTTTGTTGCGATCTTCGTGATGATATTTTAAATAAAATACTCAGAAAAAAATTATGCTATAACTAAACCCCAAATATCTGACACAATTATAAATAAAAAATGCACCACATTGTGCATAAGAAATTAATTTATGAGAATCATCTATGCAATGCGTGTGAGTAGAGAACTAAAGTAGTCTATGATGAATATTTTGTGCATAAAATAGGTGATATGACTGGCAGAAGGGCCCGATCACTGTGGCCTCCCCAAAATTTCCTTATACGGCAAACAATGTCTGATAATTCGGTAAGTTTGGATACAAAATTGCAATATATATTTTCGTTAGACTTTAGTATGTGGGCATACTAGTAATTTATCACTCGGTAAAACTTGAAGTTTCATTTGATAAATTCATAAGTACCCCTTCCCAAAAACTTTAACTTACGGCGCCCCTGATGGTTAGCAATCATAAAAAAATATGAATTAACAAATTATTAATTACAAAATACATACTGATATCCCTGATATGGATTGAAGACATCAGGAGAAAAAATTGTTTCGAAAACTTTTGCAACTGATCATTTTTTATGTCATTGCTTTTACTACAACGTTTTTCACTTTGCTAAAGTTATATTTTCTAGAAATAATTGTCCAAATCAAAGGTTTTGAAAATTATCTGCTCTGTCCAGAAAAGGGATTACCTCGACTTAAGCATACGCCACCCTCCCTTCGATTTGCTTTTTATTTTATTTATTTATTTTTGCTTTCTTCTGTTCAACGGGCAAGTTCTAGTTGAAATTTTCTTCTCCATAAGTTTGTACACAAGCTGCATTCATCTTTTTTTTTTCAACGAACTGTTCATTGAGTTTTTTCCTCCTTGATGTACGCCCTCTTTGCCTTGCGCCCCTAGGCCAATGCCTAGGTTGGCCTAATGGGTAATCCGGGCCCGGAGACTTGGAGACCCCTGCCCGGGGTCTGGAAAGGCATCGGGCTTCCAAAGTGGCGTGGAACCCAAAGACACCGTCACCACTCATTTCCAATCATTGGCGGCAATATTCTACGAGGAGGCTGTTATAAAGCTTGTTCACAGATATAACAAATGCTTCAATCGTCAAGGTGATTATGTAGAGGATTGTACCTTCCTTTTGTTAAAAAAATATTTTTTATTTGAATCCGTTTATTTTTATAGCCTAACGGAGGTTGAAAAAAAAACAACCCTCGATATTTCAACACTACAATAGAACCTCTTCATCAGGCTTTTTGGAAGCAAAGAGGCAAGTACAGACCTTCATAATTCAAACGAACATTCGATAGTGTCTCTGTAGAAAGAGGCACAACTATACGTTGTACAAAACTTAATTACATAACTTTTACGAACCTTTATGAGTTACTCGGGGAAAATATTGCATGCAGCATAATCATACGACTTGGACGCTGTTGATTTTCTGCATCTTGAAAATCCACCTACTAGAGCCAGGTTTGATCCTACACTTTTCAACATGAGAGACCAGTGTCTTAAACACTACACCACTATGTCGGCGCTCCAAAAAGAGGTAAAAGACACAAACAAACATTAGTGGAAAAAAGGAAAACACCCACCTGGTTTAATGGGATGAAAAACATCGTAGTACAGGACCTTCTTGACTCCAAAAGGCAATACTCTCTTCATGACGCTTTGACCTAACAAAAAACGTACTCATTAAATGCAAAGATTCACAAAATCAAATTGTTGTGAAGACAAAGAAACGATTACGCTGATTATTAGCACTTAACTGTACGCTAGCTATTAATGTGACGGCTACAGGCTGATTGCTAGTCCTACTGTTATTTAAAAGATTTTTATGCCATATTTCTTAAAATAATTTCCAATTCAATGTTACTGTTTATTTGAAACGGCTGTAACAAAGTGAAATATAGAAACTGTTGGGACATTAAGAGCAAGAATCTGAGAAACTGTCACCTCTAGCATTATGAGGTGATTCATGACCTCTCAGATTTTCTCCCAAAAATAACCAAATGTTTATTATCTTATTGAAAGACCAAATCCAGAATGTTTTGCTCTAAAGTTGAGTTGTTTAGTTTTTATGGATCCCTAAAGTTGAAGGTGCGACATCAAAAATTAAGCGGATTTTCAAGACATGGAAGTTACTGTGAGCCAAAACTCTTCACAGGAACTGTTGAACTCCAATTTTCTTTTTGTATATGGAATATAGAAGTTTGAAACTTTACAAAATGAGTGTTAAGTTTAAGGTAAGTTGCTGCCGTAAGGTCAGTGAAGGCCCTCAAAACAAGGCATTTTTGACGTTTTTTAGCGTTTTTGTGGCCCAAAAACAGCTTGTACATTTCAGTTGGCACGGGAAAAGTAGTTTCGTTTGAAAGACCAGTGTAAGCACTTTAAAATAATGTATAAATAACCGAGGAAAGTTCAACGTGCTTTTAGTTGCGTAAGGCCGAAATATGAAAAATGTCATATTTTACCGATATTCAAACGGTCATAACTTCCTCTGCCAACAACATATTGAAATATTTTTTTCGCCAATGCCATACTCTATTCTTTGTCTTAACAGAACAGTTGAGTCCTTTGAGGCGAAATGTGAAAAAATTTTTTACAAAAAATGCATAGAAAAAAATAAATTTTTTTAAAAATTTTTAGTAAATTATAAGTAATTATAAGTAATTTATATAAGTAATTATAAGTAAATTATAAGTAATTACTGAAGTGAAGTAATATTTAGTTAAATTGTAGTTCTGAAAACCCAATTTCAGATTACATCTTTGGCGTTTTTAGATACAGGAGAGGTTCGGAGATGGTAATAATAGTCGTAATATTTTTTTTAATTAGAAAAACGAGAAAATTTATGTGTTTTGAAGGACTGTCACAGAAGAAGATTATGTATAGTCTTAAACCAAAAATGGAGTTCTGAAGAAGTTAGCATGAAAATGGAGAAGTTTTATGGCCACTTGAAACAATAAATAAATAAAGGAGTATCGGAGGAGTTTTGAAGGAGCGTACGAACCATGTATAATTAGGTAAAATGAGAAACAATGTTTAAAAGCACAAATAAGGTTAAAAGATTAAACGTTTTAAAAGGGGCAAACATGCTTTGGAGACAAACAGCCTCTTTCTTCAGTGCCCAGCAAGCAAATGGAATGAAACAGTCATTGGCGATTTTAAATGCGAAACAGGAAAGAAGATGTTTGTTTTTCGGAAGTCAAAATCGTTTGCAGACCTACTACTGTAGGTGAATTAGGTTTTCTAAAAGCTTTTTATGTTCATAAAAATTTAAATAATCTCTGTAATGAATCTTTTGCTGTTCCACATATCTCTCAAATTTTAATTGATTTGCTCAAATGTACTTATTCTGATGCGTCAAATATTAGCTCAGCACATGCTGAGATCTGATTGGTCCATCTTCTTTCCTGTTTCGTATTTAAACTATCCCAATACCTTGTTTCATTCCGTTTGCTTGTTGGGCACTGAAGAAGGAGGCTGTTGCCTCCGAAACATGTTTGCCCTTTTTAAAACTTTTAATCTTATTTTTGCTTTCAAATGCTGTTTCTCATTTTATCTATTTCATGCACAAAGCTTTATCGCTTTTTAAGCATGAATAATTAATTGGTGGTAATTGCTGAGACTGATTCCTAAAAAAATCGCTAGGGCTCGGACATGATTTGCACTATTGCACGTAAAAATGTACTGCGCATGTAATAAACACTGCACACCACTCCCATGTAAAGTATGAAACTTCAATTTACCACTTACCGATTCTCCCCATTCCAAAGATACCGACCGTCGAGTCAAACAGTCCCACTCCAGACAACCACGTGGGACTCCAGGAATACACCCATTTCCCGCTGTTCATTGGAGAAAAAGAAAATGTTTTTTTCTTTTTTTAGTTCATTGACTCGAGTATGCATGCACACACTCAGCAGATACTCATGGAGAAAGATACATCAAAAGTAAAGAGTAGAAAATACATTAAGGTAAACGGCAACAAGAAATAATTTACAAAATACAAAAAGGTAAAATGTAAAAAGATAACATATAAAAACATACAATGCAAAGAGCAAAATGTAAAAATCTGGTATGGACCCCACACTACTTCCTATTACGTGTACATTTCTTAGCAGATGCTTTAAGTTTTAAAATAGCGCTTGGAGGGAGTGAGATAACGAGTTCAAACATTTACACCCCTAACTTGCCACGAAACAATGCAAAAAAATGTCACAATAATTAATCCTGTACTATAATACGAGAGATGGTTGCCAAGTCGAAAATCGCCCCAGAATTAATAAACTCCGGTAAACTTGGGGGACTGGGGTTTTTGGCCACGAGGAATCGATTGGCGTCGGTTTTTAAGCGCTACGGTCGAACAGTTCGGAGTTACAGATAGGATTCATTAAAAGTTTGAGAAGATTTCTTACTACGCCATTTTCTTTATGATTACTCTTATTGTTACTGTTTCATAGCAACCACGTGTTAACAATGGATTTCATATTTAATCACATCAGCGTAAATTTATATTTTTATGGTATTTGGCAAATAATTTTTGACAACAAGTTAGAATTGTTATTGTTTTTGAAATTTAAAAGAGATCGATCAAAATAAAGTTAGACTTGGGTACAGGGTTGCCAGATTTTAAAACTGTAAATACGGGACAGGCTCTTGGGGGGGGGGGATTGAGGGAAGAAGTCTAAAGGTTGAATTTTTACAACCTTGACTTTAATAAAGTTTACAAATACCTTTGTGCTATAGATGTACAGAAAATAACAACGTTACGAAGCACAAATGAGCAGGGATACTGCAGACACGTGTTTCGGTGTTACAAGGAACGCCTTTTTCAATGCAAAAAAGTTGTGAGCTCATGGATGCCTAGCCATCCGACAATGTTGCGCAATACTAGACTTATTCAATTGTTGCTTTTTCACATAATTCTGATGTTCCTTTAAGCAGAATTTCAAAGCACGTCGCGTTTGTCCGATATAAGAGAGATTGCAATTGCAATTATTTTATAAATACCACAACAGTTAAGAGGATGAATGGGATCTTTAAGGGAAGAGAAACATAGTTTATTCGTAGGGGAGAATACCACTTGGAAATTGAAACGTTTGAGAATCCTAGCAACCTGATAACTCACAGAGGGAAAGAATGGCAAAACAACCAAAAAAAAAAAAAAACCGTAATGATCATATGAATAAAAATTTCATTTGTTACCATTGCATTGTTCTTTTTCATCATGAATATTAGTGGGAAAAGGTTTAACTCTAATTATTAAGAGTATTCTTACTTTCCTGTTATTAACCCCCTTTTTCCTGACGCAGGTCCGTCGTTTCAAATATTACCGGTTGGGGAGGGGGGGGGGGCAAAAGGTAAATTATACCAAATTTCAAAAGTTTTGATGGTCTTTAGGTTGCCATAAAGCTCCCTGTTACTTATATTTCTGTCGCTCATTGTAAAAATTATGTATCTTCATGTTTTTAAAACGTGTATTTGTTTGCTGAATGGAATAACATTTAGTTACATGTTACAAGCGAAGAGAAGCAAATTTCAAAAGATTGAAATTGGTTGATTCAAAAGCTCTAGTGATTAATAGTACCTAAACACATATTTCTTTCATAATTGAAAAATTGAGAAGGTGTCTTTATATAATAAGGCATAGTAAAATCATTTACAAAGGAGATACACCACTTTTACAACGAACGTTTGTCTAATTGATTGTCCCAATAATTTCTACTTTAAATGAATAAAACACTAACATTACTTCAGAACAGGAAAATATTATAATTCAATCAATTTTCTTATCACTCTATTTCCCATTTTTTGTTTCACTTCATTTTTTTTCCTGAAAATAATGTTTCGTTTTGTAAAATGCTGCTTCTAGCCAGAATACGGGACTTTAGCCGTCCCGTATTAAGGTTTCCCGAGACGCGGGACAATATTTCAAAAAACAGGACTGTCCCTTGAAATCCGGGACGTCTGGCAACCCTGCTTGGGTATGGGCGGCGGTAGAGCCGCTATATAGACAGGCCGACGCATCAAGCTTAAGTTTCACTACTTTGGATCCAACTCATTAACTTTCACTTTCATTGTTCATTGTTGAGGAATTAGGGTTACCAGAGTAAAGTTTCGGGACATTGCCAGGCTTTGTTAAATTAACGTAAAGAAAAGACAATCCTCACACACGCGCTGGACCCAAAGTGGTAATCTTGATGCGTCGACTCGTCTATACAGGGTGTTTCAGAATTCGACGGCAAAAATTTAAGGGGAGATACTACACACCAGGACAAATAATATGACATAGAAAAGTGGGGGTCCAAAATGATTTCCGACGGAGATAGGGGCGGTTAAAGTTTAGGGTCAAAAATTTCAAAAATTTATAAAACACGGAAGAATTGATCGATTCTTTCGCCGCTTTCACTCAAAATATTCTTAATAGATGTTCTTTCTCGAAAAAAATTGATGAAGATTAATTTCAAAAATTGTCGACAGAGGACGCTTTAGACTTTGGAGCTAAAAACAACTACTTTTTCCCTTTTTTACTTTCTTCTATATCTAATATATAGAAGAAAGTATTGGCTTCGTGAAAATTTTCGAATGTCGAATTTTGACGGATTTGCACGTTTTAAGGTCCGCTGAGTCCATTTCGACCATTTTTGGAAAATGTCTGTCTGTGTGTCTGTGTGTGAGTCTGTATGTGTGTGACCAGTTTTTGTGGCCGCGCTAGAGCAAAAACTACTGCATGAAATCGAACAAAAATTTTTGCACATATGTACCACTATGTGAACTGGTGCACCTGACTTTGTTTATCGAATTCCTCCAAGGGGGGTGGAGCAATCGCACGTGTTCTGCGCGTGGGTGATTGCTATATCTCAGGAAGTAACCAACGGAATCAAACGAAAATTGGTCCATAGGTAGACCATACTGAGTACAGGAGCTGATTCAATTTGCGTGTCAATATCTCGAAGGGGGGTGGAACAATCGCACGCGTTCTGCGTGGGAGTGATTGCTATATCTCAGGAAGTAACCGGCGGAATCAAACGAAAATTGGTCCATAGGTAGACCCTATAGAGTACAGGTGTTGATTTAATTTGTGTGTCAATATCTCGAAGGGGGGTGGAGCAATCGCACGTGTTCTGTGCGGGGGTGATTGCTATATCTCAGGAAGTAACAGGCGGAATCAAACGAAAATTGGTCGATGTGATTATTTGGTATATTGTTAAGAGTGTGATTGGTGGGGTTTGTGATATGGGAGAGTGGGAGTAGTGTTAGGTTTGAGAGTTATTTGGTTTTGGGATGTGGTTGAGTGTGGTGTATTGAGTGGATTGGGGGATTGTGAGATTGGGGTGATTGATTTTGGGAGGTGTGGGATGGGATAAGTAGGTGAAGTTTTGTGGAGGAGTGGGGTTGTTTGGGGTTGTTATAGTTAAATTGTGGGTTATTATGAGTGGTTTGGGGGGAGAATTGAGAAAATGGTGGGGGTGGGGGGAGAGGTGGATTATTGGATTTTTTGTTGGATGGTTTTTTGAGAGGGATAAGTGGGTTGGTGATTTGCGATTTCTCAGGATTGTGAGAGAGAGATGGAGTTCTATCTATATGACATTGGAGGAGAGAGCGTCTCTATCTTTTTTATATATATATTGTAGAGTATTATGCGAGAGAGGTCTGGTGGGAAATTGGGGAAGATGGTGGAGGATGGGGATGGGGGGGTATGTTGGGGGTTTGAGGTGAATTATAATTGTTTTGTTGAGATGGTCTATCTATATATATCTTGGGTTATATGATTTTTTGTGTTTTTTTGGGAGTAAATAATTGTGGGGGGGTGGGGAGTTATTGGAATTTTGGTGTTTATGTTGTGTTGGTATTTATATGTTATTTTTATTGTTTTTGATTTTTTTGTTTTTTTTGACTTTTGTTTTTTTTTTTTTTTTTTTTTTATTTTTTTTTTTTTTTTTTTTTTTTTTTTTTTTTTTTTTTTTTTTTTTTTTTTTTTTTTTTTTTTTATTTGCGTAGTTGTTGATGTGTGGGTTTCTTTTTTTAGTGGTATATATATATAGGGTTGGGAGGGGTTCTATAATCTGGTGTGAGTGTGTGTGAAGGGGGTGGAGAATTGTTGTGTTGGTGGGGGTATATCTTATTTGTCTTGGGGGATTTAATCTCTATATTCTATGGGAGGTGTAGGGGGGGAAGGTGAAGGGGGCGGAGTCTGCTGTAAAATCTCTATCTTGGGGGTGTGGGGGGGGGGGGAGCATTTCTATATGAGGGTGTAGAGGGGAGAGTGAGTGTAGGGGGCTGTGAGGGTATTTTGTATTTGTTTGAGTGTTTTGGTGGGGGGGGGGGTGAGAATTTGAGTTTGGAAAGAGGATATTGGGGGTTTGGTTTGAGGATGATTGTGGGGGAGGGTTTGTTATGAGTGGTTGTTATGTTGGGGTGGGATTTAGGAGTTTGTTGAGGGTGATTGTGGGAATGGGTGTGGTTTTTGGGGGGTTTGGGTAAGTTTAGGGTTAAGAAAAGTGAGAAGGAGTTTATTGGGGTAAACTAGTTGTTTTAGTATGTTGATTTAATTGTTATACTCCCCTTTAATGTTGTTGGTGTTGGATTGTTAAGGATGTATTGGGGTGTGAGGGTGGTGAGTTGAGATTGTGGTGGGATAAGTTGTGTTGATAGTGGTTGGGAGTGGTTGGGGTGATTTGGTTTTGGATGGTATAGAGAGGGATGTCTTTCATTTTATAGGGAGGTTGTGGGAGATTGTGATTATATATGTTTTTGGTATTGAGGGAGGGGAGTAAGGGGAGTATGAGTTGTGTTGAGTGGGGTGGTTGATTGGGTGAGTTGGGATGTATTTTGGGTAATTGGGTTTTATGTTGGTTTAGGGTAATTGAGTGTTAGGTGTTGTGTTGGGGTGTTGTTATAGGGGGGGTTGTTGATGGTGTATTATGGTGGGTGGGGTGGAGATTGGGGATGTTGTTGGGGTAGTGAGGAAAGAGGGTAATGGTGATGTTGGTGAGTTAATGTGATTAGTGTATGTATTGTGGTGGGTGTTTTTTGAGAATTTGGTGTTGTTGTTGGGGGGAGATGGATTGGGGGGATTTTTTGTTTGGGGTTTGTGGGTATTTGGGTTTTGGGGTGTATGAAAAATGTAAGTGATTGATGTGGGTGTTTTATGGAGGGTATAGGGTTAGGGGTTTTAGTGTTTTTTTTGATAGAGTGGAATATTTTTGGTAAGGTGGGTGTAGGGGGGTTTTTGATTTGGGTGGATGTGGGATGTAGGATGAGTTTGAGGTGAGAGTGTAGAGTTTATGGATTTTGAGGGTGGGGATTTTAGATGTTAGAGATTGGGGGGAGTGTTTGTGGTGGGGGGTGGGGTATTAGGGTATGGGATTTTGGGGGGTAGTTTGTGTGGGTGTTAGTGGGGGAGGTGTTTTTGGGTTTGGAGGTTAGAGGGATTTTTGGGTGGGGGTTTTTATTTTGTGTAATTTTGGAAGGGATTGGGTGTGGGGGAAGTTTTTTATGTGGATGTGGAGAGTTAGGTTTGGTGAAGAGATAGCGTGTGAGTGTTAATAGGGGTTGAGCGAGCGCTAGTGATAGATTGGAGGGGGGAGGGTGTTTTTGTTTGGGAGTAAGGTGTTTTGGATTTTTTAGATGTTTGTATATGGATGGGGGTATTTATTGTTTTTTTATGTTTTAGATTTTTTTAGGAGGTTGTATGAGTTTTTTTATGTATAATTTATTGTGAAGTGGGGGTGGGATTTTTTTTGGATGTTGGGGTTTAATGGGTTTTCTATTTTGGGTTGGATTGACGTGTTTCATTATTCTAAACATAACCCTAGTAATATCAAAACAGTACATTTCTCAAACATTTTACATTCATATCAAACTGAGAAAAACATTTTAAGACTTTATTTATTTATTTATTTATTTATTTATTATTTATTTATTTTTTATTATTATTATTTTTTTTTTTTTTGAAGTTTTTGATGTAAGACTAATGCAGTATCAATAAAGATTAATAATAATAGTTAAAAAAAACGATTTATTTTTAATTTTTTTTCAATTTTTTTTAATTCATTATTTTATTTATTTAGCCGAGAGGAAAGAAATTCACTCACTCTCTGATGGCGGTGGAGGCCTCTTGGAAGTTTCTCCCGGCGCAGAGCATCAGCAGGACGGTCCACTCGGCCACCGAATCCGAAGAGACGTTCGGCGTGTGACCCACTGCTATCTTCCTGAGGGGGCGACATTTATCAGTTTATCAATTTATTCCTTGATCTGTTATTTATTTATTTGTTTGTTTATTCTTTCCCAATTCAGAAGTTACTGCCGCTGATCTCAAAAACCACAATTTTCAACTTTGTCTATACTCGGTTACTTTAGAATAGGCGTATCAAGTTCAGAAATTTTGCGTTGTCTCCATGGAAACCGTACGAAAGAAAACAGCCCCACTCTTTTTTTCATGCACTGCTGTCAAAGCATTTCATTTATTTCATGTTTATCCGATTGAGGCTTACGCTTTTATTCATATCCTCACATCTATCAGTTATTTCTGAACGTTTCTTAACAAATCTAGTCATACATAAACAAAGCAAAAATTTCTAGGAACAAGTTGCGCTTAAGTGGTGCTTAAAGAGCCCAGGTGCCTCCATCTGGCGGAAACTGGGCGTCAAAATTCAGTGGTAATGGCATTCCGCCGATTCTGGTGCTACGTGAAGGAATGGATGCTTATTTGGGGGATCGCACTAGGTCTGCAAAAGGTTGTGCCTCTACTGCAGCCCCATTTGAAAGAAAAAAAAAAAGTTGTGCTCTACGAACGTTGATTTTTCAATTGAATAGTTTACGCACAAACAAATTTTAACCGTTTACATTCAGCCATTGTTGCGAAAGCTAAGTGGGGGAAAAGTCCGTAGCGCCGCAACTATGGCAACCATAAGCGGAAAAGTGCGGAGGGTGGGAAATAAATTTTACTTTGCTCCGCCAGCTGTCGTTGCACATCGTATAAATATCTTTTTTTTTTTTCTACCTATTTGCATTTCTGTTAAATATTCTGTGAGGTTTGCGACAATTGGCTCCTTCATGTTAACCAGCTGTGTTAATGAAACAGAACTTTCGAGCTAAGTTTACGAAATTTTCGCAATGTAGGTGAAAACTAATTCTTTAGGATATGGACGAGAAACTACTGGCTTCTCTTAAGCAAAAAGAAGCTGCAGTTTTCATTAAAGCTGAAAACATAACAGTAACTTGCCTCTTTTTGCACTCCTCCAAGTCAATATGATCATAGCCGACAGACATGGTGGCAATCACTTTCAGCTGGTCTCCTGGAAAAAAAAAATGGAAAAAGTATCAATTTTTCCATTACACAATTGCGTATTCAGCCGTTATCGTCAAATAATTTAAATTATTGTTCACAAAAACTAAAAAATACGCTTTTAGAATTAAATAAACTAAAAAAATACTCTAACTGATTTCATGATACTCTAACTGAATGCCCTCCCCTCCCCCGATTTTCAAAACTATTGAAGATCCGCTAAGCTTGCATGCACTTATAATAAATGCATCAACATGTAACATAGTTTAGCTTTTAATATCAATAATAGTACGAAATATATTAATTTTATATTTGCAAAGAACGTGAATTTTATCTTTTATTCAAAGTTACATACAAAAAAAAAAAAAAAAAAAAAAAACAATCAAACCCACATATGAAACTAATAAAAGCGTATTAAAAAACGATCGTTAGAATATAGTATTGATGACTAGGGAAATCTGGGGCAAAGTGAAATGTTAAAATAGTTTCCGTTTTCAATGCCACCTATCATAATATTTCAACTAAGTTCTTGCACATGTAGGTGATTCCTATCAAAAAATAAATACATTGAACTCTCACTTTATACGCCGCCTCATTTATGCGCCTTTTTCACTTATACGGCGATTTTAAATGGTCCCAGCACATTCCATAGCAAAATAATGATAGTATCGTTCGTTTATGCGTCGCTCTAAAGATAAATATTTCACTTAAGCGCCAAATTTTCCCTAAAATGTTTAAAAATTTATTTATTTTCTTTAAAAAATAAGCATTTTTCTTTACTTTCCTCTTTAATCTTTCGCCTTTATTGCTCACGGAAGGCATTTTTTCCGCATGAACTAGAGTTCGGAGAGGGACAATCATCTATTATGCATCGTTTTAAAGGGAACAGTTTGTAATCAGGTATGCTACAACTTTTGTTTTCTCTTTATCATTATAGTTACATTACAGTCATTGCCAAACCGTAGTAATAGGTCCCTTTTCTATAGAAACATTCTTATTCAATCTCTCAATAGAACCTATGTTGCGTTTTAGCCCTTTAAATATAGGCTTGTTCACTTATACGTCTCTCTCACGTATGCGTCTTTTTCTGTTGGTCCCTAGGGCAGGCGCATAAGTCAGAGTTCACTGTAGCTCTAAAGATCAACTGAAAACTGTGTTACTCTATATATTCAACATTGAAAGAGGCAAAAAAAATTGAAGTTTGAGCTTTTTGGATTGTTTTAAAATTTCAAAACACCGCCTATGTGAATTCTAGTGCATCGAGGAACATGTGTGCCAAGTTTGATGAAAATCTGACAACTGTGGATTTGTATAAGGAACAAGCATACAAATATGCGTACATATATACAAATATATATATGCATCCATTTATTTGCAATTATATAGATTACCTGCTGCTTGAATGACGTCTTTGTCGACTGGATCCGTGAGGAGGCAGAACAGACCGTCCACCCCTTTTATCTTCTTTATGAGATCTTCCTTGGGGATGGGCTTCTCCTTGTCGTAGATCTCGACATCGCATCTGAAACCACAATTTGGTATCACTCCAAAATTCTCATATTCGTGGCAAAAAAACTTATCGAAGTATTAACTGTTAAGAGCCTTCACACAATTCGGAAAACCCAAAATCTTTCCTTAAGAAAATCCTCAAGGGAATTCCTCGAGGAGAAGCTCAAAATATGGGGATCTCCACACACTCCGTTCTTGAGGATTTCCTCAGGTCCCGAAACTAAGGGGATATACGGGCCTACCCATCCACACAGTACGATCGGCCTCGAGGAAAACCTCAATACAGAGATCCGCAGGAATATCCAACAGATTTCACCATACACACACATTTCCTCAAAGAACTCCTTCGGGTTTTCCGGAGCGTGTGGGAGGGGGGGGGGGCTTTAAGTAATTACTGGTTCACCTACTTTGTCCACCAAACAAAGAAAAATAGACTCATACACACAGGGACGCTCGAATTTAAACTTTTGCGAGGAGCGGAATTCTCTCTTTGTTGAATGGATTCCCAATTTTTGCCGATTGAAAAAAATACAGGTTTGCACGGTAAGTACACCTTCACTTCACACTCTCCAGGGTCCCCCGTACCTACCACAGCTTCGTGGTTTAACCGGGATAGGGCCCTGAAGAGCGCTCTGTTCATAATTTTGAACCAGAACCTAGGGTCGAGCAAACCCTAGGGCCCAGCACCCCCAGAGGTATCGTTTCACTTGGAGGACTTTGTGACCACGACATTTTTAACGCCTCCCAGCCACCATTAATCAAGGCGGTGGATCTTTGATCGGCTGGATTTCGAACCCGGGTCCCTCCGGACACGAGTCCGATGCCTTACCGATCGGGCCACCACGGCCCACGGTAAGTACACCGATTGAAAAGGACATTCGGGCATTTAAAAATTTGCAATTATGTCCTGAGTTTTACTGAATCGTCAGACAAAATTTAACTAACAAGGAAACTTTTTTTTTTTGCGGGGGGTGCGGGGGGGGGGGGTCATAGCGATCTCCCATTGGCGCGCTTTCCTGCATTAACATCGTTTCCTCGTCTTTTTTTTTTTCTTTTTACTTCCTTTTACGTAGTAAAGGAAGTATTGTGATCGCGAAAAAAAAAAAAAAAAAAAAATCACTCAAATTTGAGTCTAAATTTTGATTTTGCTCACCCCCGAATGAATGTTCAGTCGTTTTTTCGACCTGTCAGCACGTGCATATGTACCCACCAACATATAAGCAGCCGAAAAATCCTTTTCAACCACCCTCGAGTTAATTACGACGAGTTTTCTCGTGACGTCTGTATGTACGTATGTGCGTATGTATGTGGGTCGCATAACTCAAAAACTATATGCCGTAGAAGCTTCTAGTTTCGTATGTAGGCTCTGAGGATGGTCTAGTTGTGCACCTCCCCTTGTGATTACATTTGAATGTTCCCAAGGGGAAGTTTTACCCCTTTTTTGGGGTAAATCAGTGTTAATTTCAATGCAGACTCAAGTGATATGAATTGGCGCGACCACTTGGCAATATGTCGCCAAGCTTTTTGTCGCCAAGTGTTTGACTCCAACTTGGTGACATATCGCCAAGTTGGCGACAAATTTGGCGAAATAATTATTTTTTGAATTTGGGTTCAACTTGGCGCTATTGGCGATATTTTGCGAAAAATTCACTAAATGATATTAAAATTAGCAATATTTAGGAAATTCACCATTGTAAAATATTTTTTGCATTGTTTCGTGGCAGATTAGGGGAGTAAATATTTGAATTATTACCTTGCTCACTCCAAGCACTTTTTTTAACACTTAAGGCAACTACTAAGAGATTTACACGTGAAAGGAAGTAGTGTGGGGTCCATACCAGATTTTTTTTTTTTTTTTTTTTTTGTGTAGGTATATGAGAGCTGATTGTACAAGAACACTTTATGTTGACGTGTAGGACTCGAATTTCGCCAAACTGGTCCAGATAAAAAAATGCATTGAAATAACTGAAAAGATTTTTGATTGGGTGTTAAAAAGAAGAAAACTTCAGAACGCGAAGATTTCACGTGAACTCCATGCCAAAACATTTGGTCTATAAAGGAAAAGCACCAATGCACACTTAAAAAAATATGTAAAATCTTTAAGGGGAGGGGGATTGGATTATCCTAACGTGAACCATGCTAAATTGGTGAGAAAACTGCACTTTCTGAAATCTTCGTTGTTTTTATGTCCCCACAACTTTACTTTTGCATTTTATGTTATGAAACTTTTATCGCTTTTTAACCACTCAACTTAAACTATTTTACTTTTAATAGCTTAATTTTCCGCTTTGGCAGATTAATTTATTATTGGCCAAACTAATCAAAACCAAGAGTTGATTTGCTTAACAAGTAACAAGCCAAAATTAATATTGATGAAATTTAATATTAAATAACTAATTCTGGTACTTAGGTATTAACTCCACCGCAGCTACAGATTTGGCGGTTAAAACAGATTTGGCGGGGTTTTTTTTCTGTTGTTGTTTTTACGCGCATGCAGTTCTTTAAAACCCCCCAAAAAATGCCAAATATAAACCACCAAATCTTTCTTTTAACCGCCAAATCTGTACGTAAGTACCAGGGACTTCATTTCAAGTTTTTCCAGGGGGGGGGGGGGGGCAAAGGGTGAAAACACAATGCAATTTCATCGGAAAAGAGCAAAAACCACGCCCACTTCTGTGTAAATACATTGATTTCTCAAAGCCAGGGGGGTCTGCCCCCCTAAATGACGGGCCTGGTAAGTACCTTAATTTTCAAATAAAATGCAGTGAACTCTCACTTATACGCCGCCTCATTTATGCTCCTTTTTCACTTATACGACGATTTTGAATGGCCCCAGCACATTCCATAGCAAAATAATGATAGTATCATTCGTTTATGCGTCGCTCTAAAGATAAATATTTCACTTATGTGTCGAATTTATGGTAAAATGTAAAAAATATATTTATTTTCTTTAAAAAATTAGCATTTTTCTTCACTTTCCTCTTTAATCTATCGATTTTATTGCTCGCAGAAGTCATTTTTGCCGCATGAACTAGAGTTCGGAGAGGGACAATTACCTACTGTGGATCGTTTTAAGGAGAACAGTTTGTAATTAGGTATGATGGCTACAATTTTTGTTTTCTCTTTATCATTGTAGTTACGTTACAGTCATTGCCAAATCGTAGTAATATGTCCCTTGTCTATAGAAACATTCTTATTCATTCTCTCATTAGAACCTATGTTGCGTTTTAGTCCTTTAAATAGGCTTGTTCACTTATACGTCTCTTTCATGCGCTTTTTTCTGTTGGTCCCTTGGGCCGGCGCATAAGTGAGAGTTCACTGTAAAACATTAAACAAAACTAAAAAATGCAAGCAACCTTTCGGAAATTGGCGGTTTTGTTTTGATACCTGGCGTCAAATTTTAGCTCCAATTCCTGCGCAAGCACTATTTTTCCTTTGCATGCATAAACAAAAAGATGAGAAAATTCTTTTTTACATAAGGTAACTAAGCCGGGTGTTACCAAAATGAAATTATTCAGAGCAAATATTTTTCGTTCCCAAACATCCGCCCAGTATCCCAAACATCGAAATATCCACAAAATGCCTTAAAATGATTACTAATCAAAATCATCCAAATAATTGAGTTATGAAAGAATATCTCAATAATTGGAAAATTGTAAGGCTCGACCGATGCATCGGCGCCGATGGTTGAAATTTTTTCCATCGGCCATCGGCATCGGCCGCCGATGCTAACATGGAAAAAACATCGGCCCATCGGCCCCAAAAATACCTAAATGCCGATGCCTGGCCGAGGTTTTTTTTTTCAAGTTTTCTTAAGAGGGAATTCTATTTCTCTATTTTTTACTTCACAATTAAAAGTTCGTTCAGCATGCGCGTTCGGCTTGATGGAGCAGTAGTAAAACAGAGAAATGAAATTTCACTGAGAGCGACGGTAGTTCCCGCTCGTAAAAAGCCAAGGGCATCTATCAAGTGTGGGGGTTACTAATTTCAGAAGCTCCGGTAAATTTTTAAGATTGCTTACATGTAAATGTACTCATTGATGTTAGTGCAGCTATTTTAATTTTGCATTTTCCTTTGTGAAAAGCACGTGAAAGTAATTCTTCTTTTGTTTTTACTTGTTGTTACTTAACTTTCCTTTTTTGAACAAAGGAAACACCACACTTACGTGAAACAAAAAATTTAGAGCAGAAAAGTTCACATCTCTGTTGGTTTCCCTATTCCGACGGATGCAGATTTTTATACTGTTTCAAACTAAAACCTGAATTTCTGCTGAACTTGAAGCCCAATACGATTTTCTGCTGTACCATCTGAAAGCGAGTAAAATGGGACAGATTTTAGTATTGACCGGTTGTATCTCGTACGGTTTCTCAGTGTTTCCGATGTTTAAAAACTTGTAGCTCGCTGTAAAGTTCGACTATCTTCATGAAAAGGTGTCATTTTGTAGGATTTAGTCTGCTCTTTCCGAATATGCCTTCATTTTGTGTGTAGGTCTTACAGAAACTTCAGAAGTCGGTCTTTTTCTCAGAATTTGTTTTTTTGACCCATTTTTCTTATATTTGTCATAATTCGGTTACGGTTAAGAATAAAACACTATAATGAGTGGTTCTATGTTCCGCCTAGGCTATTCTATAACCCCCTTACGTATGGCAGATTAGGTCAAATTCACCCTGTATATGTGTTAATATTAACTACGTATAAATTTCCTTTTTTTTTAATTGTAGCTGCGTTTTAAGAAGCTCTTTTTTTTCATGGTTATTTATTTTTCAATAAAATAAGTTATGTAACTGTCGCAACTTTTAACTCACATGCAAACATTTCTGTTCATACATTCTAAATAAGTAGGGTCAGGTGGGGAAAAGTGGGTCTGTGGCTAAACTAAAAGTTTAAGATGACATTACATAATTGGAGAATCGGTACTATTTTTATGATTTTATGAGCTTATTCTTTATTATCTTGCTAAAATTGGCCTTTGCTCTGCAAATTTACATGCAAAAATTTACTTTCCTGCTGTTTTCCCTGCTTTGCCATTGGTTTAACGTGGGTGTCAATGGGCTTGGCGAGAAATTGACAAAATCCCGCCAAGTTGTCATCACTTTTGGAAACTTATTTTTGTCGCCAAATTTGGCAAGAAATCATTAAGTGTCGCCAATCTTGGCGACATTTGGCGTGTTTTCGAACATAATAGAAAGTTGCAGATTGTTCTAGAATGTTTCAGTATTATAAATGATAGCAAAAAGAATAGAACTGATGACGTTGTTTCATTCGTTAAATGACAAATAAAAAATATTTTTAGCGCATTTGTACCTTTTAATAAAATTAAGGTGTTTTAATTTCATTGTATACTTACGTCAAAAGCATTATTTACACATTTTTGTTTAAATTTTCACTAATTTTTCTGCACTAGAACCATTTTACTACACCATGGGGGAAAGTGGGGCTATCAGCACATGATGTTTTAAATGTATCACTGAGAGAAAACAATCTAACAAAATAAAATGGTTTTGCTTCTTAGTTAATCCATATGAACCCAATGTACAGGGTGCTTCAAAAAAATGTATACACACTTTAAACTATTGTAGTTTTCCCGCTCTACAAGGCTAATGTTATATTTCTTCGCCAGGTGCCAGCATAATCGTCCCTCTATGTTATATTATCAGTTGGAATTTGTAATATCAACATGGGGGACGTACGTTTGAGTTTTGAAGAACGTAAGCAGGTTATTAAGTGGTACAAGAAGTTTGAGAATGTAAATGAAGTTCAAAGACAGTGGAGAAGGGAGTATGATACAGAACCACCTTCAAAATTAACAATTACACGCATACGAGACAAATTCGAAGTTCATGGAACAGTGTGTGATATGCATAAAGGTCATTCAGGTCGGCCTCGAACAGCTACAAGTGATGAGTCATCAACAGGTCACCAATTTGAACAGTATTAACATTTGTTATTTATGTTTCATGTACATTGGACTTTCAGCTTTCTATTTTCCTGAAATTTAACTTTGTAGAACGGTAAGTAAATTTTCTATGGAAGTTCAAAGTGTGTATACATTTTTTTGAAACACCCTGTATATAAAATGCATCAAAAGTTACCTTAAAATGAATTTAATTATGTGATTTTGGGACTATTTCTAAAAAAAGCTCGATTTTAGCCCCACTTTCCCCCACCTGACCCTATAACGAAATTCAAGCTATGACTTAGTTTTGTGATTTATCTGTTGCCTTTTTTTGTTTAACTTTATTTTTTAAACATGTCTTAAAGAACTTTTCCATTCGTAAAGTGTAGTGCAATTTGTTGACTGAACCACTTTTTTTTTAAATGATCGAACAACATAATGTAAAGTTTTTTTTTACCAAGTTTGGTGTATCTAATTCACATATTATTACTGAAGTCTTGGTTTTACGGTTATTTTAAACAATAAAGCAGTTGCTTATTATTGAACACAGTGTCCGTTTCAAATTTTTTATCTCACACGTTTGCGTACATGTACGTGGAACATACGGAATTGCTTTACAGAGATTCATGTTACAAATATCGACAATTTTAATAGGAATTTTGTCAAACACCGCCCATTCGATACCGAATTCAGCATCTTATTCTTTCTCCACCTTTGTTGTATCTTTCTTTGATTTATAAAAAAAAAAAAAAAAATGCGATTATATCACGTAGTTTTCGAAAATTTATGATATTAGTCTGCATTGAAATTAAAATTGATTAGTCAGAAAAAGAAAAAGTAAAAAGCACATTTAGAGCATCGGATTGCAACTAAGAAAGTATCTGCATGACTACACCCAGTACGAGGTACGAATGAGTTCTCAACTTACTGCTTCTCTCTCTCTCTCATATAATTTTTGTCGAGTGGTAGTAAAATAGAAATTTCGGCCAAAATTTGAATGACTGAGGAAGAAGTAGAATGAAATTAATATATGACATATTCAATCTCTTATAAACATTAATTTTTCTAATCGTTTGATTTTTTTTTGCCATCGGCCGATGGAAGAGCGAAATAATCGGCCATCGGCCATCGGCCAACTTTGAACAATCGGCCAACAATCGGCATCGGTCCATCGGCCAAAAAATGCCATCGGTCGAGCCTTAGAAAATTGGCGGTCTTAATCCATTGGCGGCATATTTTTGGCAGCAATGCCTGCGCAAGGAATGCTTGCTATTTGCATGCGTGAAAAAAAAAAAAAAAAGAGTGAAACATCAACTATTTACTTGGCGGCCGACGTGGTTTCCAAAGCAAGTGTTACCAAAATAAAATTATTCGTGCCAAAAATTTGACTGCCGCGCCAATTTCCCAATTATCAAAATATCCCAGATGTAAAATTCTCTTGTAAAGAGCAGAAATACAGCAATTTCAACAAAAGATTTTTTTTTCTTTTTAAAGCCAACTTGGCGTGTTCCACGTAATAATTCCACCGCTGTTAGACTTTCCCAAACTGCAAGTCTTATGGTGACAATTCTTTCAAACAATTACTGCCCAAAATTTCTATAATCGTACCAAAATCCGCGGGAAATAGCTCTTTTCTTTTTGTTTTTAGTGTATTTAGAAATTTAACAGACGGACTTTTGGCAGATAAGATACAAAATGAAGAATTTGATATTATTATATTTATACCGCAAAAAGAACCTAACTTACTTGGCTTCGATCTTCTTGATTCCTTCCTCAGGAATACTTGGCCTTGTAATTAAAACTTTTGGTTTGCTCATATTGAATTTAAAGATTCCTTTTGCGTCGACCCAGTACAAGATATATTTCGTCAATTTGAAAGAATTCCACAGAGCTTTACCGTTGCCACGAAACGAGCGATTGAGAGAAAACATAGCTCAATGCACGTTCAGGAGACCATAATTATGAATTACCACGTCACTAGAACTCGTCTCGTAATAAAATCTGTACCTCAGAACAAGACTAACGTAAGTCCATTTTCGTCATTTTTCGGTAGAGGGGAAAAACGATTGGCGAATACATTGTTTGTTTCCTCTACTGAAAAATGACGAAAATGGACTTACGTTAGTCTGGTTCTGAGGTACAGAAATATGGCTTCAATGCAAAAAATGAACTGTTGTTCTTACAGTATAGTACTGGCAGCCGAGGTTCCAATTTAAAACTGTAAAATGCACAGAAATAAACAGTAAAACTAGCAATTTTACAGTTTCTTACAGAAAAGTTAGCAATTTTAGTTTATTGCCGTAAAATTTAGCTCTTTTATACTGCGGCGTACGGATGGACGAGGTGTCCCCCGGTGGGGCCAGAACCACGGTCCTCAGCGATGGTAGCCCTTTGGTCGATGAGCCAAAAGGCCTCGTGACTTGGCGGGAAAAGTTGGGTTATGTGCTCTCTATGTACGCCACAATATATCTTGAAGTGCAGGAGGGGAGTATTTTTAAAGCAGATGTTGCGGTACAATTTATTACCTAAGTGCTTGTGACGCCCTCAAACAAGATAAAAATGCCTCTTGAGTCTTTTATCGGAAGAGACAGAGAACGTTTTGACTGCACCGAGGCTCATGGATATCCATGTTTTAGCAGATTAATAAAATGCTTGACCAATTTTAAAGGTCATACCTTTCGTACCTCTGAACAGTTCATTGCTCATTTTAACTTAAGAACCTTACCAGCAAACAAAATGGAAAAGCAAAACACGTTTCAAATTAATGAGTTTAAATGCCTGAAGCATTGGGAATTTTTAAGTTAAATATGATTTTAAAAATAAACATTCGCTTGTACCGTACTTCAGAGTTTTCAGTAACATAATATTCCAATAATGTTCCAAAAGTATACAAAAATGACAAGTACAATCGGTATACAACCCGGAAAAAAAAAAAGAAAAGAAAACGGGAAAAACAAATTTGCGTGAGAGAGTAGAGAAAGAAACAGGAAATAAAAATAAATTCTGTACTTTTACAGGAAAAAAAAAGCAGACGATACTTTTTTTTTACTAAAAACACGACCCCCCCCCCCCCCCGAATCAAATTTCATCTTTCATAAATTTCTTCTGTCCTGAGTGATTTAAAACGATTGATCATTTATCATATTATCTATCAATCACAAATCGATTAAAAGAAACTAACCTCAGCCACGGGAAGTTTAGTGAGCAAAAAATGGATTGCTCAATAAACTTCCCTAGAGCAGTTTTGACTCCAACCCATAATGACAGACACGTTCTTCAAACTCATAAAGCCTTGTAAAACGTAATCGAAAACTTCGCACTATGAAATGAGTGAAAATAGACAACGTTTTAAAAAAGTACTATTTTTTTTGTGTCTATGACGAACTAAATAACTCCATGGATCCTTATAACTGCTGCGATTTGTTGGATGTTATCGTCATAAAGCTCTATAAGTGACGGCAATACACCAATTTCTCTCAGGTTCGCACTTATTGCTGGACACTCAAAGATATGACAAGGTGTAAGCTGTGTATCTGGGCAATTACAACAGTTTCTTTTCACCCTTCTACCCTCTCCATCAATCTTCATGCCCCTATGATGACTGGCTCTCAGCCTGCTTATAGTTTTTGTTATTGATTAACTTGTATTTATTTCACAACGCTGGTGTTTCACTTGGATTAATTTATCTCTAACTTTAGATTTAGCTACTGCGTTTGCATCTTGGAGATAGACACTGTTGTTGTTAGTATTGAGGTCTCTGGACTCCTTGGCTAATTTATCAGCAGATTCGTTGCCTGCTATTTTGACATGTGCAGGTATCCACTGAAGCGTACAGGTCTTGTTCATAGCCTGGATCTCCTGAAGACCTGAGATGATATCATGGGTGATAGAAGAGTGCCCCTTTGAAATTGCCTGGAGGACGGCCTTAGAGTCACAAAAAATCACTAGAAAAAAAAAGTACTAATGTATACATTAAATAGAGTTTAAAACTCAGCAGACAGCTGTTTCGGGGCTATAAAATGCAAGCCCTATCATCATTCTATAAAAATAAAAAGAAAAAGACAAGTTCATATGCCAAAGACAGTCAAGTGAACAACAGGGAAATGGGAGACAAACCGGAATAAATAAGACAAAGAAGCGGGAACCGGAAGTTACTACGTCATAGGAAACAGCTGGGCAATTCCACGGTAACTTTCGTTACATTTTGACCAACGCTTAGGCATTTAGCACCTCGGTACAGACAAATATTGTCATACAAACCTTGAATAAAAGCTTTCTATGAAAATGACAGTCAAAAGCAAAATTAAAATGCAAAAATATTCGATGCATTAAAATTTTTCAAAATTTAGCAGTCAAAATTAAAGCAGTAACTTACGTTACACAAAAAGGGAATGACATAATATGAAAATTGGTTCTAAGCCAAATTTCTGCTCTATTACAGCTGTTTTCTTGTTTGAAGTATAATTTATCAGTTCCTTATAATGCTCAGGAATTGATTTTCATTAATTTAAAAATTTATTTCAAAAATTGGGAATTATGGGAATTTTTGACTGGGTAACTTACGTTACAGTAAATTACGTTACAAAATTTACTTACAACCAAATCTTTATTACAAAAATTAATGAATGTAAATTACAGCTTAGTTTAGATCAAAATATTGAAAATTAACAATTATAAATTGAATTTATAGAAATTTAATACCAAATTCAATGAACAATCGAAAATATTACATAACATAAAACTTTTAAATGCAAACTCGTCACTGTTATTAACAAGTTCAGGTAGGCTCAATTTTTTGAATCACGTTTTCTCATAATAAATTTCATCTGTCGTTTCTGGCCATATATAATAGGTTCCAACAGCAGCCATTACTTTTACTTTAAACTCGTTTTCTTCAATAATTGTCACAACTCAAGGATACAATGTATTTTCGTACTTCATCACACACACCATTCACCGGCTTTTATCTCTGTTTTTTCTTCTTGTTCCTTGAAATACTTAACTAAACGAAACCCCACAGCTTGTCCATTTCTAGTTCTCAAATGTTGATTGTTAATGTGCGGATCTTCAGAAAATAGTTTTGATAAATTTTGCTTTTTCTGACATATTTTAGTACCATCAAGAGTGACTTTTATTTTCGAATCTGTAATATCCACGTGACTTTTCACATACCCCTTTTACAGCGCATCTTTCTGCAGAGTTCAGTGGCATTTTAATGCAGAATAAAATATATTTCACCTGTAAGAGATAAATATTTTTATATTTTTTTTTTCCAAAACATATTTCAAAACTTTAAATCATAATAGAAGTCCATTTCTGAATAATTTTTAGTAAATTACCTCTTAAATATTCCGAATGCAGTGATATAGTTTAGAGATAATTAATATCTTAAAAGCCAAAAAGAAACATGTAATTTATAATAGAGGTGTATTGTAATCTTATTTAACAAATAGAGATATTTTAAGAAATATGATTAATTTAAATTAAGTAAATACAGTACCTTTAAAGGAATTCTTGAATAAATTACTTCTACTAACCACATAGGTTTATTTCACAATTTACTTTCTTTATAAACGCAAGTATTTAAGTTCTACTTAGGTAACTTACATTACCTGCATATTTCGGTAACTTACGCTACACATTTTGATTGTAGCACAAAAAATTAAATAAACAATATTTTTAAAAAAACTTTAACTATTTGCTTAATACACACTTATAAGATAGAAAATATAGCATTGTTAACATTGCATTGCCCTTTCCTTATGCACATCATGAACTTTAATATGTTTTTGGTAACTTACGTTACATAGAACAGTGCATTTTTGAAGTTTATATAAATCACATAATTTAAGTGAAAACATTCGTTTAAGCAATTCACAATATTGAATTAAAGTGTAACAATCAATATTCTTCCTTTAAAACAGTTATCTAAAGCAAAAAATTGAAACTTACCAACGTTGAAAGATTGATCATTTGCTTTACCAAAAGTTAAATATTCCATTTCCAACTTCAAAGTGCTGCCAAACTAAAAATACTACATTCTTGACAAAAAATTAGTATGAATAATAAACTTCAAACATTTTTAAATCAAAAAATATGCAAAACAGACGCATTGCTGTAGTTTTATTTTTCCAACGCTTTTCCACACTTGCATGGAATTGCCCAGCTGTTTGCTGAGTTTTAAACTCTTTCCAATGTATACTTTTGTACTTTTTTAAAACGTTGCCTATTTTTACTCAAAAAGCCTTCTTCATGCAGGATGCTTCTAGGCAGTCGTGAAAAGCTTTCAAAGCTCTTGTCGTTGCTGCCATTTCACAGGTCACGTAAATTAAATTAATCAGACTACAAAAACCAGCAAAAGATATATTGAATTGAAAAAAGAAAATCTGCCAAATACTTTTCATGCAATTGAAAAGTTTCATTATAATGAAGAACAATTCACCAACTCCATTTTTTTATCGCCAAATTCGAGCACGTTACCATAACCTAACCCGCTTCGGAACACAAAAGTATAAATTTAACCCGGAAAATAATTTCTTTATGCAGTTTCATTATACTCTCCACGGTTTTGAGTAACTAAATCAAACTAGACATCTTAAAAATTATTACAGCCTTCTTAAGGTTCAAAGTTTTAACTCAGAGTGAATTTCCCAGTAATAATGGGAGTCAGAAATGTTCAATAAGAGAAACCGGCTGTTTTCTCTGCACTAATACTGCACTCGCAGAGAAACAACATTTACGGATTCATTCCTTAAGCATTTGGAAAAGCTGTTACCACAAGTCTTGGATCCGGGCTATTCGTATAGAAGTTTTCCTTTCGAGACGGGCCGGTACAACTGTTGAACCGCTGGTCCCTTTTCCTCTGAAAATGGAAGGTGCAAAGGCAAGCCCTTTTAGATTTTATGACTTCGCGGTTCAAATACAAAGCCGTAATCCTCCAGTAAGATTTTATGAAATTTTGGAAAAATCCCCTATTCATAGGCGTAATTTGGCCTCAAAAAGTGAGGGGGCAAACTTTTTGTAAGGGTTTTCTTGTTTCAATTAAAATAATGCAAAATGTACTTTTTCAAAAAAAAAAAGAAAAGAAAAAAGAATAATAATAATAATAATAAAAATAAATAAATAAACAAATAGTAATAATAATGATGATGATGATAATAATAAAATCAAAAAATCGAAAAACTTTTTACGAAATGTGTATGTTAAATGTTTTAAAAACAGAACAAGGCAACATAGACGAGAAGAGTACATCTTACTCTCTATTACTGAGAGTATATCTTAAAGAAAACCTATACAGAGGGATTAGTTGCCAAAATTTCACATGTGAAATAGGCATTGTTCATTCATTCGGTCAACTTCTGGAAGTACATTTACTAATCTTAATGAATTCAGGTAACATAAATTAGTAAAAGCGATATTGATTTAACCATTGTTGGGAGCAAAAGGTCTGATTAGCAATGGTAACATTTGGAAGAAAATATTTTTTTTCACAAAGATTCGAAACCAACATCTTTAATTTGTTAAAGCTGAATCAATTAAGATTCAAAAAAATTGGAAAGCTGGGTGATAAACATAGAATGTGAAATGACTCGTCGAATCGAAACTATATTTCAACCAATAAAATTTATTGCACTGAAAAATTCATTATGTTTGGCAACAACCATTCCGTATAGTACTAAACTAAACATTTATTCTTTCCATTTTTTTTTTCAACAGGTAGGTCTTGAAATCTTATCGATTTCTAAAATCAATCTCAGTTCTTACTGGTTTTTTAATCCATGCTATACAAAAAATCTCTGCTCTAAGAATCAAATTTACATATACTGAGTCATAACGTGCGCAACAAGTCAGGAATATCAAAAGCTATAAAATAGAATAATCCAAAGTTACATGTATTAAAGAACAGCAAAAAGGAAATAAAAATTAGTTTAAATTTACAAATTAAATATATTAACCATGAAAACAAGTATAAATCTGACAAAAAAAAACATATTCAATCAAGCACTAATGAAGGGTAAGGCGCCTTGCTTTCATCTCTGCCTTTGAAGAAAATGCATTGATGACAGCATCTTTATCTATTATAATGTCCCTTTCAATGTTCAATAACGCAAGGTCTGATAATCTTTCTCGCCCTGTTGTTTAACGCAGATACGTTTTGAGTCTTTTTAATGAAGAAAAGCTTCTTTCACATGATGCGGTATTCATTGGTATGCATAAGAAAGTTTTATACAATGTATAAAGACTTCTAAATCCATCTTATATCGTGTCGCTTAATGTATTTGATTCTGTTTTCCAAGTTATCCGTCTCTGTTGAGCTTTTAAATATGCGATTAAAAATTTTAACTTCTGCTTTGATTTCTTCTAAATTTAAACCGTACAAATTGGAAATCAGTTCCAAACTTTGGATTTTAGGTTCATTTTCTGTCAAGACATCTGAAAACGCCACAAGGATGTTGAGGTCGTTTTCTTTGAATCTTTGCTCAATTTCATTAATAATTACATCTAAA